>UESW01004701.1:415521-439274 GCA_900491605.1 Calamus simplicifolius
TGAATGATTATTGTTTGGATCAATATGAGTGAAGAATGTTTCGATCAATATTTAAATGTAACGAAATTGTATTAACCGTTTTAATTTTTAAATTTTTATTTTTTAAAAAATATTTATTTAGCGATGCATTAGCGACTGCAATTGCATCGCTAATATTTTTAAAATATTATTATTAAATATTATGATGCAATGAGCTGGCGTCGTAATATTTTAAAAAAAATTAATTAGCGATGCATTAGCGACTCAAATTGCATCGCTAATATTTTTATAATATTACTATTAAATATTGCGACGCAACGATCTAGCGTCGCAATATTTTTTTAAAAAATTTAATTAGCGACGCATTAGCGACTAAAATTGCATCGCTAATATATCTAAAATATTATTAATAAATATTACGATGCAGTGACCCGGCGTCGCAATATTTTAAAAAAAAATTATTAGTGACGCATTAGCAACTAAAATTGCATCGCTATTATATTTAAAATAATATTATTAAATATTACGATGCAGCTAAATGCATCGCAATATTGCGATGCAATTGAATGCGTCGCAATATTTAATATTAATATTTAAAATATTAAAATTTAGTTTTAAATTTAGCGACACATTTTGGTGCGTCGCATATTGCGACGCATCTCTGCGTCGCAGAGAGTCGCTGTTTTGCGACGCAATTACGACAAATTGTGTTTGCGACGATATTCTCAGCGATGCAGTCATTGCATCGCTAATGCATCGCAATAGCATGTTTAGCGACGCATTAGCGACGCATTTGGGCATCGCAATATTTTTTTTTTCTTGTAGTGATTAATTTTTAAATTAAGTGTGTGCTTGCGTGACCTAATCTACGATGCCACAACCATCCGATCTCATTAACCTTAGCATTATTAGCAATTAAGCAATGATTACTAGTAGACAAATTATCTAAATCTATTAAGTATACATTGCCATTTCTATTTTCAACAAATATAGTGCTATTGTCAATGGGATTAGAAACAGTGCCGATAGAAGCTTCAAAGGAAACTTTGAAACCTTTATCACACAATTGGCTAATACTAATTAAATTATGTTTTAAACCATCAACATATAAAACATTTTCTATAAAAGTGGATGGAGTTATTTGAATTTTACCAAATCCCATAATTTGGCCTTTACCATTGTCTCCAAATGTAACAACTCCTCCTCTTTTATCTTCAAGGGTGATGAATTGCTCCTTGTTACCCGTCATGTGCCTTGAGCAGCCGCGATCAAGATACCACTTTCGTTTTGATCTTTTGGCCGCAAGACACTTTTGCAAGACAATCAAACTTTTTGTTCAGGTACCCAAGCTTTCTTGGGTCCTTCATGGTTAGTAGCAATAAAGATTGTTCCTTTCGAAACCCATATTTTCTTTCCTTTAATACTTAAATTCTTATTGCATTCATAAGATTTATGTTTCTTTTTGTTGCAATGAAAACATGTAATATCATTTTTGCTTGCTTTCTTAATAAAGAAATTATTACATACTTTTTGTTTCATATGGGGTCTATATCCTAACCAGCTTTATCAAATATTGCTCTTTGGCTACTTAACAATAAATTAAGTTTTTTCGAGCTATAAGTGAATCTATCAACTACATTCTTATATTTATCAACTTCCTTCTTTAGATTAAGGTTTCATTTGAAATTAATTCTTTTTCTTTTAAAACATCTTCTTTATCAGATTTCAGATTTTTTACCTCAAGAATTAGTTTATTTTTCTCTTTGATTAGATTTAAGTTTTCAATTTTCAAAGATTTATTTTTAATTCTTAAAACTTTAAAATCATTAATTAACTCATTGAAAGCTTCATATAATTCATCAAAGGTAAAATCTTCATTGGAGTTTTGGAACTTACCTCATTATTGTCTTTTGCCATGAAGTATATGTTTACAACTTCCTTTTGATCTTCTTCAGATGAAGATTCTTCACTATCACTCCAGTTGCAACATAAGCCTTTTTCTTCTTTTTGTAGGCTTTCTTCAATTGAGGACAATCTGATCTAAAGTGTCTCGGTTTCTTACATTCATAACATATAAGGGGGTCTTTTTCCTTGTCCTTGTCCTTCTCTTTTTCTCCTTCTATTTTGATTCTAGATTTTCTTTTGTGGAAAGGTCTCTTTCTTTTCGTGAATCTTTTAAACTTCTTAGCAAAGAGTGCAGTCTCCTCCTCATCATCATCTTCTTCATCACTGCTGCTCTTTTCATTTTCTGCAGCCTTAAGAGCAATTGTTCTCTTCTTCTTGACTTCTTCCTTGATGCTGCTTCATAGTCAGCTCATGGGTCATCAATGATCCAAGCAGCTCCTCCAAAGGTAATGTATTCAGATCTTTGGCTTTTTGGATGACAGTTACTTTTGCTTCCCATGATCTTGGAAGAGTCTAAGAATTTTACGCACCAAATTAGAATTAGTATAGGTCTTACCAAGACTTTTTAAACCATTAACTATATAAGTGAATCTAGTGTACATGCAAGTGATTTATTCAATTTGTTCCATGCTAAACAATTCATATTTGTGCACTAGAAAGTTAATTTTTGATTCTTTTACTTGATTAGTACCCTCATGGGTAACTTCTAATCTATCCTAAATTTCTTTTGCAGAAATACATGTAGAAATTCTATTAAATTCATTAGCATCTAAGCACAATATAAAACATTCATGGCTTTTGCATTAAGCTGAGCCATTTTCCTATCGTTATCATTCCAATCCCTTTCGGGTTAAGGAATTATTGAACCATCTACTACGTGTGTTGGTGTGCTAGGTCCATTAATGATTACATTCCATAGTTCATAATCTAAAGCTTGATAAAAATTTCCATTCTAGCTTTCCAATAAGAATAATTTGAACCATTAAATAAAGGAGGTCTATTAGTGGATTGACCTTCAGCGAAAGATGATCCAGCTTGTGTTGCCATTTGGATCTTTAACTCTTGATCGTTGGATCAAACAAAAAATGAGCACTAGCTCTGATACCAATTGTTGGCCCATATGGAAACCCAAGAGGGGGAGGGGTGAATTGGGTTCTTTAAAAAATTTAACAATTTAAAACTTAAAATCAATTAAGTTAACTAGCAAATAAATGCAACAATGTAAAGCACAATGAGAGAGAGAGAGATAGAGACAAAGGCACGACAAACACACAAAGATTTATACTGGTTCGGTGTATCCCACACCTACGTCCACTCCCAAGCAACTCTTGGGTCCACACTTTAATCACCCAGATTATAGTCGAGTTATTTTACAAGCTCACAACTCTAACTTATTGTTTTACATGGGGTCACAACGAACCCAGCTGGTTTTTCCGGGTTCACCAGCACAAAACCCAATGTAAGCTACACTTAGCTTACCCCGAGGTTAACAACCTCAACTAATTCAATCCCCTGATTGAATTAGACAAACAAAAAATAAATTAAGAGTTTATAACAATAACAGCTCCTTAATTGAGCAAATAAGCAATGTGAGAAAATGGGAATAGAAAAGCCTAATTTTTGAAGCAATGTAGGGCTTGAGCTTTTCTTCTTTTCTTCTCTTCTCCTTCTCTTTTGAATTGAATGGAATTAGAGCACTTGAAGAGATTTTGGTGAAGAACTGGTTGAAGATTTAGGGCTTTTCTCCTTTTTCTTCAAAACTAGGGAAATCCTTTGAAATAGCTCTTTTGACGCTTTTGGATTCCTCTTCTAACTCTCAATAGTGGATAGGCTTTAGCTCAGAAGATTTCATGAAGTGGGATTTTAGATTTCTCTTTCTTTTGGTTTCACTATTTTTCATTCTCTTTTTTTCAAACGATTCAATCCCATTTTATAGGCGTTTCAATCCATGAGTAGGTGAAAAATAGCCGTTGAAGTTATCCTTGGATGTACCTTACCAAAAGAAATATATCCGTTAGGGATTAGGTAAGAAAAATATATCCATTGAAAACTTAAAAATTTTGTATCTGACGTGGAGGTATCGGCTCCAGGTCTTCAGGTGTCGGCTCCAAATCAGGATTCCAAAAATAGTAATAAACGGTCCATCAAGGTGTCGGCTCCAAGATTTTGAAGTGTCGGCTCGGCGAGATCTGGAGTCGGCTCTAATTTTCTGAAGGTGTCGGCTCCACCAGTGTCCAAAAAATGCTCTCTGTAATTGGTCTGGAGTCGGCTCTCACTATGCAGGTGTCGACTCTAACTTTTCATGTGTCGGCTCCAGAAATTTAGGTGTCGGCTTTGAACCGTGCTGAAAATCAACACTGTTCTGATACTCTCTGGCGTCGGCTCCGAGGACTTAGGGTGTCGTCTTCAAGTTCTGAACTTTCATAAATTTCATTTAAATTCAACTTGAAAATGTTTTTCTAAGTAACATATTGATGAATAACCAATCTTAATTCCTGAAACACTTATCAAATTTATCAGAAACATAAGGAATATACTCATGGCTTTTGTTAATCATCAAAATCAATAATTGGGTCAACATCTTTTATATGTGGATTATTGGCTGGCTGGTGTGACTTTCGCAGGCAACATGGGAGGCCTGGGTTGCTGCTGAATAGCCATCGGGCATTGCACTTGCAACTCACAAACTATCCCAACAAGAGCTTGAACTTGCTGAGTAAGAGTGATCAATTGTTCTTGTAAAGTGGCTAAAATTGATGGTGAAGAAAGAGCAGGGGGGTTGGGCCCTGATTGCTCAGCACAAAGGGGATGTCCCCTAGTATGACTGGTGGAAATCTCTTGAGTATAAGTCACCACCATCGTCATTCAAGAGAGAGCGAGTTTGCAACTTAGAGTTACAGAGCTAGCCTTCCTTCAAGGTGCTCATGCCCCCCTTCCTGGTGCGCCAATCTGATGATACCTGATCACCTCAAGGTGATGTCCTTGAGCGCCATGAGTTTGTCGAGGTAGCTTCACCTCCGTGCCGAGATCTGCAAGAAGTCCCAAGGACCGTATATTCCAATGGAACCCTTCGATGCTAAAGTTAGCGATAAGAATCACAGCCGTAAGCTCGTATAGGCTCGATCGATCAAGCTTAAGATCTCTAAACTCTCTAAGTGCTCGAGAATACATACCTCCCCTAGGGGTCTCCCTTACCCATTTTATTGATACTTAAAATTTGTGAGACTTGCCTGAGAAGCTTGAAGCCTCATGATGGGCCATGACTTTTTTTGGTAAAATATCAGAATTAGTGGGATTTATCTTTCTGAACTGGGTGATTGATACTTTATAGCAGATAACGACATTTTAGGCTCATCTATCTGGGTCATTAAAGCTTTATGATGGACGATGACTTTTTAAGCCTATGCCAGAGTTAGTGAAACTTATCGTATTAGACATGCATGAGCCAAAGGCGGTTGGTAGGCCTGATTTTATCAAAAGTGAAGGCTTGTCTGGAAAAACTGAAGTCGGGTCTGAAGATGAGGAAAGATGAAGCCATCTTAGAACTGGGGCCTCCCAAGAGCCGAAGCCGCCTTAGAACAGGGGCCGCCTAAGACTGGGGTCACCTAGGTGCCGAGGCCGCCTAGGAGCCGGGACCGCCTTAGAAGGGGGGCCGCCAGCATCCTATTGACCTCCGCCGTCAGGTAACTTTGGCAATTTACTTACACGTGGCTTTTATCAGCCACATCAGATAGTTTGGTGATTTTGGCAAAACCCATACAACATGTATCCAGTATTCACTAGCTATGTTTTTAGTAAGAACTTTACTCATATGCAACTTATTATAAAGGATTAGACCAAATCTTATGCATTGGAAAATCTGGTTTCTAATTCTAACATTCCAATAGAACTATTCAAATTAGATTTAAGAAACCAAAAAATCTCATATCAATCTCTTTTCATAGTAGAGTCATCACGCAACGTTATGCTGCAATTACACATTTCTCCCAATTCTCCCTCTTTCTAATAAGAATTCATTCCAATTCTCCCTCTTTCAAATAAGAATTCATTGGTGTTGCTAAAGAGTATATAGTGATTTCACGAAACTAGGCCAACTATTGATACCACATCGGATCATAACGGCCTGCCAAAGAATGTAAAAGTAAAAAAAATTTAAGAAACAAGTATTTTCTTTCTTCAGGCTGTATTGCATGCTATCGAACATGTGTTCACATTAGAATATAGAGTTGTGAACAAGAATAATTACATATTTAACGCGCTTATGTAATAAGTAGAGAAAAGGCTTGTCAAAAAAGTTAACCGATTAGTACGAATTACTCTAAGAATGGTTCAACCACATAGACTGCTTTTCATCTTTTTTTTTTTTTTCTTTCTCCCTTTATCTAGAGGTTTTGTTCTCTCATCATCAATAGCACCCATATCTTTTTCAAGCCTAGAGACATGTATCATATAAGAATGGTGTAAAAAAGAAGGTTTATAATCTCATCTTCATGTTTGGCTTGGGATCAGCTTATCCTTCCTATCTGTTGGCACATTTGAAGGGAGAGAAACTTTAGAATATTCTCTTTTAAGGCTTCCTTACTTCATGCTAATTCTTGTAAAATTCTTTACACTTTTGATTTTTAAGAATATTTATTAAAAAAAGGCTTTAGCTGTCCAGAATATCCTATAATCTCTCATTTACCCCCTCTTAACCCACGCATTCTTCTTCTCTTGTAAATACTTCACCCAATAAATTAAAGGGATCATTCCTCTATTTGTAGTTTAAAAAAAAGGGAAAAAAAATTGAGGGATGGGACAACCACCTAAAACCCATAAAGAAAAATGAATGATTACAAACTTAATAGTACACTAATTTTGCTGTTGAACTCGAACAAATTTCTTAAGGGTGATTGTGAATCTTAGATGAGCGCATCAATTTGGATGCCCACGATTCAGTTTGAAATTTGAAATATGATTCGCGATGTAGAAAAAGAAGTCAAACATAAGTGAAAACTCTTGGAAACATGCTCTTATTCGCCATCTTTCTCATATTCCCATCACTTCCATGTCAATACTTTCTATTGTATCTTTTAACTACAAGAAAAAAGGTTTTTTCCAATGAAAAACTTCGTTGAAAAAGGTAATGAAAACCGTTGAGAAAATCTTTCTTAACGAATTTTAAGTCCGTTGGAAACCATTGGCAAAACTCTTGTTGGCAAAAAAAAATGACAAAAAGTCATGAAAAAAGTTTAGTTTTATGACGAAAATAATTCCGTTGGAAAAAGCCGTGTTTATGATGAAGAAAAAAAAAAAGTAAATTAGCTACGGAAATAATTCCGTTAGAAAAAGCTATATTTATGACGAAAGTTATAAAATAAACTAGTTTTTATGACGGTAATAATTCTGTTGGAAAAAACTGTATTTATAAAAAAAATAAATTAGTTTTTATGATGAAAATAATTCTTTTGGGAAAAGCTATAATAATTGAAAGTTTTACCAACAAATATATATCTATTGGCAAAATATTTAGATATCAACTTATATATACCTATTTTTAGCAATGACTATAAATATACTCATTGAGAAAGATATATTGCTGGAATTAATATTCAATCAATTATTAAATATTTACCTACCAATGCTAAAAAAAAATTTAAAATAAAAACTCAAAACTTAATTAATGAAACCATAAAATTTAATCAAACTACACAATTTATTCACCATAGACATTTTACAAGTTCACATATATGTATCAACATAATTACATATAGTCATAACTAACCTAACTAATAACCACCAAAAGACAGCCAAATTCCAATAAAACATAATTACATATAGTCATACTTGCCCTCCCACTTACTTTGCTACCAAATTCATTAATGTTGCAAGTTTCTCTTTCATATCTTAAAACTCCTTTTCAGTATTCTGAAATTTTTCCTTCATGTCATGCAATTCCTTTTCAGTGGTTTCAAGTCTTAATTCTGCATTTTCTGCTCTTTTTACTGCATCTTCAATCATAGTCCTTGATTCTTGAGCTTGAATAGACCTCAAAGTAGATTGATTTGTACCCATTCCTTCACAAAGAAAGCGATCATGTTTACTTGGGCCAAAAACATACATAAATATTTCTTCATCATCAAGAAAAATCTCTTCCTCATCATGCTTTTGTTTAAGTTCTTTCACTTGTGCCTGCATTGAAATTTAAATTCTCAAATACATGATACATGGCAAGAAGCAACTAGATTCATTAATGATACATGATACATAATACATGATACATGGAAAGAAGCAATCTGATACTTTGATACATGGAAAGAAGCAACTTTGATACATGATAAATGATACATGATACATGATCAATGATGAGCTGCCTTTGGACATGGAAAGAAGCAACTTTGGACACTATGGGGATATGATACCTTGGTATCTAGACAATACATGCATGGACAAGAGTCCCATCTACTGGTTATCATTAAGGTGTCATAGATGTACAAGGAGGACGGAAACATTCCTATTGCTAAAGAGACATATAGCAGCTAAAATAGCCATAGCCATCAATGAAATCAATCTGTGCGGTTAAAAAAAATTGTACATGATATTTCCTATTGATCACTTGGTAATTGTAGGTATTTAAGCGGTAAGAATTTTAGATGAAAGTCATGTTTTCTGTTTTTTTGGATCAGTCTTGTATAACCAACATGTCTAAATCTTTATGTATGGCTACCCATATTGCAATGCACAATTGTAATTCTTATGTGGGCTTGTGAAATGCTGAATCCTAATATGTGATCTGCAAATGTTCTCTTGATTGTTTAATAGAATTAAAGTAGTGCCTTAAACAACTGAATGGTTTGTAGGAGTTCAAAGATGGCAGAAACCATCTAAAGGAATAATTTTCTTATTGGAAATGAGTTAGCTATTTAAAAAGCTAGTCTGAGGGGATAATTCCTCCACAATGTTTAGTGTCATGATACTTAGATTTATGATATTGCTTTCCATGCTGTCACTTGATCTTGCTTAAAATATTACAAGTCCAATTTGTAGTGATCTTTTAGAAATATGCTGTCTTATGAGGTTCTTATATACATGTCAAGAAATTCTCATACAAATATTAATATGAGATTTGTTAGTTATTTCTGCTTCCTTGGCATATTGAAACTCAATTCCATCTTCCATGCTTGCTCTTTCAAAAGCCATTGAATACAACACTTAAAAATTCTGTGAATTATTATATTCTGACAATACTACTTTTGTCCTTAAGTATCTGAATCATGGAAGAATAATCCATAGTTTTGATTGCAGATTTTGATACACAATATTATGCAAATTTCCTCTAAAGTTCTCCTAAATCAGAATCATGATCAAATATATCCTCCTACAAATTATATCTATAATGCATTATGCAACAAGCCCATATGATGGTACTGTGAATTGATATACCTCTTCAAACTGAAACAGCAATGGTTTAACAACAAGTCAACATGGAAAGAAGCAACTAGATTCATTAATGATACATGATACATGAAAAGAAACAACTTTGATACTTTGATACATGGAAAAAAGTAACTTTGATACATGATACATGATCAATGATGAGCTGCCTTTCTAAAGACGATGGAAAGAAGAAAGGATAACCAGAGAAGAAACATTTATATTATGTCATATGCCAATTGGGATGACCAGAGAAGAAACATTTATATATTAAGTTAACATTTGAAGTCAGATCTTCCAGTGGGATGCAAGGATGGCCATCAGTCACCACAAATGTAAAAGCTTTATCCCACCTGTTTGAGGTCAGCTACATCAATCCTAGCAACATTTATCAAGCACAAACATCTCATAGTGCACAAGAATTTCGCTACTCCTCATAGCACAATTTTTTCAAATTTTGGAGGGAGCAGACAAATTCAACTAAAAAAGGAATAAAATAAAAAAATAATTAATAGAGTAAAAAATATTATATCGAGCAAATTTCTGGTTGCTCCAAAATCATCCTGTGCAAAGAAAAACATTCCAAAATCTTTCATAGAGTTATGTACCTTGGATCTTTCCTTATGTGAATATGTCGAATACCACTTATTTTTAAAGATGTAAGTGGTGAGGCTTAGAATTTTAATTTTGTGTTCTCAAATAGGTTGTGATGGCCAATGATAGTACTGGCGAGGAAGTTGAGAAATTGGTGGCTGCATTACCAAATGGAAGTGTTTTGCTCCTTGAAAATGTTAGGTTTTATAAAGAAGAGGAGAAAAATGTTCCGGCATTTGCAGAGAAACTGGCATCTCTTGCTGACCTCTATGTGAATGATGCCTTTGGCACTGCTCACAGGGCCCATGCCTCCACAGAGGGTGTTGCCAAATTCTTGAAGCCAGCTGTTGCTGGTTTCCTTATGCAGAAGGTATGGTGAAATCTGACTAACTATATTTTATCAATATAAGCTCCAAGCTTCTAATATGCGTGTGTAATTAAATAGTATGTATATCCGCATTTTCTTTTAATTTTATTGTACATATTTGATGTTGTTTACACACTTGAGGTGCCTTGATTAGATTGGTTAAAAGTTTCATTTCTTGTTTCACTGACATGTCAACATGAAAATTGATGTTTTTTCTTCGTTGTGTAGATTATTTGTAAAATTACATCAGTTGCAGGTACTATTTGGTTTCTATCCTGATATTCAGATGCTTAAATGGGTTTCTGCTTAAATTTGTCATTGTCTTAGGAACTTGATTATCTTGTCATCTGTCCTATAATTACCAAGTGATCAATAGGAGTATGATCTGCTCTTTATTCCAAACCCAAAGAGCAGACTAAATTTTTTAATATATGGTAACACCCCTAAGTCCAACTTCTGATTGGAGTATGATCTGCTCTTTGTTCTAAATTATGGTACCATTTCAATGTATTCTCCAGTTTATCTTCTATCATAATCTTTGGCTCTTACTAGACCTTATATTTGCTACCATCAGAGTAAATGAGTACAAAACCATGATGCATGCTGATAAAAATATAAGCAAAAAACCATTTGATCTTCTAATATGCATGAACATTTCCTTACCATTTTTTCTTCAGCTGCAACATCAACTAAAGAACCATTCTTACATATACTGGTTTTTTCAAACATTTCCAACCTACTTGGTCGCACCCCATTTGCAGCTTGGGTCTGTAATTAAAAAATTTAGTAAGAATAAAAATAATACACAACTATAAGGTTAGAATTATAAAAGAAATTTATATTGTTTGTATTATTCATACCAGTCATTGCTCAATTACACTGAAAGCAGTCCTACCAGTACAAGGAACCATATTTAGTTTTGATCTATTTTCTACATTTGCTTTGCTCATTTTCTGCAAGTAAATATTGATAAATTAGTTAAATTAATACATGAAAGACACTTAAAACAATCATCTTTCTATTGCTTCATGCTCATCCTTTTCATACCTGAAAAGTTTCACTATTCCAAGGGGCAACAAGCCATTCTCAATCATCCTTGGTAATTACCTCATCTAGTAAGCGCTTTAATTTTGCTAGATCTTTATGTCGATTCTTATAAATTTCATACAACTCATTCCTATACTCTCTATATTGATCATTAAGTTTTCTTATCACATATTTTGTCCTTCTTATAACTTCAGCCTTATCGAGTCCTTCCTCAAAGAGAATAAAATATCCTAAGAAAGATAATACAGTTTAGTAAATGTTAAAATTAGTGATGCTATAATTAAAAAACTAACAAAAATCTTACCATAATGTGGTTAATCATATTCCTTATTTTATCATCAGGAATTTCACTCCATCCTTTAACTTTAAGTACAAAGGATCGATTTCTAACTATTGTACCACACCAACTTGCAAATTGTGCACGATTCTCTCCTGCAATTCTTCCCTTATGATCCCACTCTACTACTTTCTTGGTCTTTGAATTTTTCATCTCATTGTTCAAAGTCCTCCTCGTCTTTTTTTTTTGTAGTATTCATAGCTAAACCTACAAAATCATAAGCATACAAAAAAGAAATTAAAAACCATTTTGAATAAAAAGAATTAGGAATATATATAAAATATAAAATTTAAAGATACTTACTAAAGTTGTCATTTTCACCCTCTTGCACACAGTCAACATTATCTCTAATAGTAGGTGGAAGGCCTTGTTGGATGATAGCATTAACTTCTATGCCTCTACCTTTAGTAATGCATTTCCCTTTGCGATTACTAGTTTCAGCCATAATTATCTACCTTTATACATTAAGTTAGTAATTATTGAAGTGTGCACAAGTACCTATAATTATTGAAAATATGCACAAGTATCTATAATTATTGAAAGTATAAAGCAATAATAAGAATAATACCAAGAAAATGAATAAATATATCTATACTATAAATATTGAAATTCAAAATGCACTAACCGTTCAATCGGGTACATCCAATGATATTGTACCTATCCAGCAATTTTAGCCTCGTTCGCCAAATGTAGTGGCAAATGCATCATAATATCAAAAAATGATGGTGGAAAGAGCATCTCCAACTTACAAAGTGTTATTGCAATGACAGCCTCTAACCTTTCCATATCCTCCATCCACAAAACCTTTGAAGACAACTCTTTAAAGAAAGAGGAAAGCTCAATTAAGGCTTCTGATAATGGTTTACATAACTTCCACGAATTGCAAGTGGTAAAAATTTAACAAAAGGACATGGCAGTCATGACTTTTCAATCCAGATATCTTGTGCTCTTTGGAATGAATGCATCTAGAAATATTTGAGAAATATCCATCAGGCACCTTAATATTCTTTAAAAACTCACATAAAGCAGTTTTCTCTTCCATAGACAGTATATAACATGCAGCAGAAAATGTCCACTTTCCTTCATTTAGTGTTGGATGAAGCTTTTCTCTTACACCCATATCCTTAAGATCACGATGAGCTTTGAGACTATCTTTGTTTTTCCTTCAATGTCTAAGAGTGTACCAACCACACTATCACATATATTCTTTTCAATATGCATGACATCTAAATTATGACGCAAGAAAGGTCCTTCCAATATGGTAATTTAAAGAAAATACTTCTCTTTTTCCAATTATAGCTTTGCATGAAGTCTCCCCGTTTTCTTTTTTTACCAATCTTACCAAATATAATATGTCTGAGCCCATGCAATTGATTAAGCACATCATATCCTGAGAACTGCTTAGGAGGTGGCCTTAGCTCTTTCTCATCATTAAATTCCTTTTAAAATTTCACCATCTGTGGTTAAGGGCCAAGAAACGACGACTACCATATAGCAGAACTTACCACAATGTTTCAGCCAATATGAATATGTATCTTTATTACAGCAAGGACATGCTAGCTTCCCTTTAGTACTCCATCATGACAAATTGCATATGCAAGGAAGTCATTTATAGTCCGTAAGACTACTGCATGCATTCAAAAGTTTTGTTTCATTAAAGCAATTTATAGTCCATACGACTACTACTGCATGCATTCAAAAGTTTTGTTTCATTAATTTCGACTCATTTTTCCCATAACTCCTTTAACTCCTCAATTAATGGTTGTAGATACACATCAATATCATTGCCTGGAGCTTTTGGACCAGGAATGAGCAATGCCAAAATAAAGGAAGGTTGTTTCATACATAACCATGGTGGTAAATTATAAGGAATAAGCACCACAGGCTATGTACTATGTACAGTACTTATATTTCCAAATGGATTAAATCCATCACTTGCTAATCTAAGTCTCACATTACGAGGCTCTATAGCAAATGACAGATACAACTCATCTAAATGTTTTCATGCTTGAGAATCTGCTGGATGCCTTAAAGCCCCATCCTTAAGACGTTTGTCATGATGCCATTTCATGTCTGAAGCAGTTCTCGAAGACATATACGACCTCTAAAGCCTTGGAATCAATGGAAAGTGCCATAAAGTCTTAATAGGAATTTTTTGCCACTCTTCAAAGATGAAGATTTTACAAAATTTGCTTTGCCTCTATTTGATTTCCATCGAGATGCCCCACATATAACACAGTGGTTCTCATTAGCATACTCTTTCCAAAACAACATACAATCATTGGCACATGTATCAATTTTCTCATAATAAAGACCTAGATTTCGAATCATCTTTCTAGCTTCATAAAATGAATTTGGTAATATCTCACCTTCGGGAAGTGCCTCCTTAAATAATTTAAGCAAAGAATCAAAAGCCTTGTTACTCAATCCATGAAGACATTTTAGTTGCCATAGCTTTAAAACAAAAGATAGCTTTGAGAACTTCTTGCAATTTGGATATAAATATGTCTCGGTCTCACTTAGTAGTCTATGAAACATTGAAGGTCTCTCATGAGGCTCATCTTGGTCATTTGTATTTAAATTTGTAAAGTCGTCACCCTCTAAATAAGGGACTCCACATGCATTATGTATCAACTCTTGCATATCATCTATCTCCTCATTTTTCATATCAGTTTCTTCATTGACATCAACATTATCACTTTCAATGTTACCTACACCTTCACCATGTAACGACCACTGAGTATAAGATGAGACTATCCCATGAATCACTAGATCAGCCTCAACATTATCTCGAGATCTATATCGAGTATTGTTACATTTGATATAAGGGCACCAAATTTTATTTTCTAGATCTGTGTACTCGAATGCAAAGTCAAGAAAATCTTTCATTCTATTTCTATACTCAAGTGATAATCTCTTAGTAATCAGCATCCAATTTTTACTTATTCCAGCCATTTCATCCTATCAATTAAGCAAAAAAATTAGGAAAACATTAATAAGTTGCAAAAGCATATCATCAACAAAACAATGATAGCTACTTGCATGAATTTGTAACAATTAACTGACCACAATATGATATTAATAAAAGCTAAGATACTTTCAACTTACAAACAAGACTTAATGCAATTTATTATTACCTAATATCAGAAGAAAAATATTAATACATAAAAAACTAACATTTAAGTAGTTAAAAGTTGAAACTAGCATGAGACCTAATTCATAAACCTAGCAGAGAACCTCAATATGTGTTTTCTTCATTTTCTTTCTGTAGTATGATGAGTCCTTGATGGTCACTACCTATTTTTGAGGAATTGTACTTTAGATTTCTAGTTGCTCCATCAATTGGTAGTGGCCATTAAGGACTCATCAATACCAGAAAGTAGAGAACTACGTCAATCAAGCATTGGCAAAGGCTATCGAGCATCGAGAATTTCTCTCTATTTTTTTTTCTCCTCTTAGTTTTTTTTTTTTACTCTTTTTCTCCATACTCTGTTATGTACTACCCTATCCAAGTTCGTATCAAAATTAAGCCATGCCCATCCTTAGTTCTCCTCATAGCCAAATTGGCGCTAAGTCTCAGTAAGTATTTTTGTTTTTCTACACCAAGAAAAGGAGAAAAAAATCAGATGGTTTTAGCAATTGTTTTATTTGTCACTGGTCATTGCATCAAATAGATGTTCAAATTATGTTTCTTTGTAGTGATATCAAGAAAAAATATATATGAAGCCTCCTCCATATTATAAATTACTTAATTCAAACCTTATTTGCCTACTTCACAAATCTTTGAATGTCCTAAAACAAGCTTCTCATGCTTTATTTGAAAATTTTCAATCCACTATTTGTAGCGCTAGATTTCACCAAAGTCTATATAATTTTATATTTATTTGCTATACTTCAGCTAGCTTAATTATTTTATTATTTTATGATGATGATATAATTATTGCTGAAAGTGATGATACATGTATTTTGAACTTAAACAATTACTTTATTTATCCTTTTTTTTAAACTTATTTCTTGGGCTTTAAAGTTATAATAATTTCAAAAGGCTTGAAATCAAGCCAAACCAAGTATGGCCGGAGGACATCATTTGTGATGCAAATATTAAGAAATGATAAAATTGATTTTATGCCTATGGAGGAGAATGTCAAGTATGGTAAAGATGATGGCAAGACCGGTTTTATATTCAATGTATTATCATTACCCCATTGGGAGTTTGTTTATCATACTATAATCAAACTGGAAATATCCTTTGTTGTCCATGTTCTTAACTTTTGTGTTGGATCCTCCATCAACTTCACTTAGCTGCATCACACCACATCATTTGGTATCTTAAGTTATACACTGTTAGATGGCATCTCTTATTTTCTTCCTTCTCTGATCACTTATGCTCATTTGAACTCATTGATAATAATTGGGCTGGATTCCTAGATTCATGCGGTTGGTGTATATTTGGGAGACTCTCTGTTTTTTAGGAAATGCAAGAAGGTCGTGTTTCTAAATTATCTGTTAAGGCAAAATATCATTCCGTGTTTGTAGAATGTTCTAAAATTACTTAGCTTTGTGGGCTCTCTAATAATTTTAGTGTGCACTTGGAGACTCAATTGTGCAGAAGGGGAATGATAAGTACCTAATAAATACCTTCGACTACTGAAAAAAGGGTTTGATGAAGGAGAAGGTCACAAGAAGGAGCGTGTTGGCTCCGATACCTTATTAGATTTTGCAATGAGTAGTCTACCTAGTTCATTCATTCATATATCCAAGAGAATATACGGAGCCTTGGAAAACCTATGCCCATGATTAGAGCATATTATAATAAATTAAAAATATCCTCCAAAAAAGTTAAATGAAATTCAAATACGCACAAATCATCCAAGATCTTCTCTAATGCCGGAAGATCTTATGAAAGTAACAGATCGATGGATATATATTGCAAGATAATAGCCAAAGATATATCTGGCAAGATAACAGCCAGGTATTATAAGATAAAAGTCAGATTTAACAGCCAAATATTCTAAGATCGATAATAGGCAGATCTAACAATCAGATATCATAATTAGATAACAGTCAGATTTCTTTAAACCGATTGACTGCTGCCTTGTTTCATTAAACTGGCATCCCCTTCAACTAGCAGTAAACTTATATTAAACTATAGTCTTTCTTTGAGGGCCATTGTATGAAGCTGAAGTTCTGGTGAGAGACCCAGAATTGTATAACCTTATATTAAACGTAATCAATTGAGAACAATTATTTTAAAGAAAAAGCAATAACAAATATAAGTTATTTTTATATTAAACGTAATCACCATTATATTAAACGTAATCAATTGAGATATCAGAGAGACATGGAAACAGGAGAACAAAAGAGAACAGAGGAGTGTTCTCTTCTCCCCTCCCCCGATCAAACCGGTGCCAGAAAACAGAGATGATCGAAACAGAGGTTTCTACTAAAATAAAACCTCATACGCACGAATCATGGCAAAAAAAAAAAAATTCCTAAACCATCGGTAAAAAGAAAGATTGGCAAAAAAAAAATCCTAAACCACCGGAAGAAAGAGGGATTGAAGGAAGCTCCGTAACATTTCTATAAATGCTATTATAAATAAGCAAAAACCAGGAAATGAACTCATGAGGGGTTGCTATAAATGCTGGTGCTCATCCACGGAAACAGAGAAGATGCGTCACCGGTGCTCTGTTCGTTGTTGCTCTGTTTGCTGTTGCCACGGTCCCTTTTAGAGAAAGGAAGAAGACGGGAGGATGTTGTTGCTGTCGTCTGTTTTAGGAAAAGGGAGAAGACGAAAGGATGAAAGGGAGAAGACGAAATGATGGAGATAGATCATGGGAAAAAAAGCTTCATGGATTAAGGGCGCTTGGCGGGCAACCTGGCGCCAATGAAAAAAAAATCATTTCCAGCGCTTCTCCAAATCGTTCATCGGAAAAAAAAATATTTCCCATGGTTGGCCCATGGTTGTTCCTTTTCCATCGAAAAAAATAGTGTATTATAATATATTTTCAACTAGTATAAATGTTTGTTGAAAAAAAATACTTTTTTCTACTTATGATTTACTATGAAATAATTATTGCAAATATTTTTTTTTTCTTGTATAGCTTTAGGAAAGATTAAAAGAATGTTGCCATCTGATCTCTATGCAGTTCAATCCTGATGCAGCTTTTCAAAGATTGGTGCTATGTAAAAGTTTCAGTGATGACAGTCTGGCTCTCTTTACTGCTAAGTCAATCATGAACTTCCACATTTTCTGGTGCATTGAACGTTGATCGATGGTGGACGATCGCCGTACTTTGAAAATTTCTCTCGCATCCTTACCATGAGATTAATTTCTCTCCTAATCCCAGGGGAAAAGTAGCCAGACATATGCAGCAGAGAAGATATTATATATCCACATTATTTATTTATTTTGAAAGGAAATAGTGGATAATAATTAATCTGCTGCTAGCCTTTATTTTTTTAAAAATAAATAGTTACAGAGAGGCTATAACTAAAGAAGAAATTAAATTACACATTTATTATGGGCCTTCATTCACTACAAAAAAAATAAAATATTACGATTCTCAAATGTGTCGCAATTGCGTCGCTAAACATGCTATTGCGACGCAATAGCGACGCAATGACGGCGTCGTTCAGATGTCCGTCGCAATACCCATTTGTCGCAATTGCATCGCAATATTGCGATGCTCTGTGACGCAATATTGAGTCGCAATTTTGCGACGCATCCAAATGCGTCGCTAAATTTAAAATTAATTTTTAATATTAAAAATTATTATTTAATATTACGACACAGTAAATTGCGTCGCAATATTGCGACGCATCTTATTGCGTCGCAATATTTAATAATAATATTTTTGATATAATAGCGACGCAATTTGAGTCGCTAATGCGTCGCAAATAAAAATTTTTTAAAATATTGCGACGCAAGGTCATTGCGTCGCAATATTTATAACAAATATTTTAGATATAATAGTGACGCAATTTTAGTCACTAATGCATCGCTATTAAATTTATTTTTAAATTATTATGATGCCAGGTCATTGCGTCGCAATATTTAATAATAATATTTTAAAAATATTAGCGATGCAATTTCAATCGCTAATGCGTCGCAAATTAAATTTTTAAAAAATATAAAAAGTTAAAAATTAAAACGGTTAATACAATTTCATTAAATCTAAATATTGATAGAAACATTTTTCACTCAATCCAAACAATAATAAATTTCAAAAATAATTCATATATTAAAATTTTAAAGTTTTTACAACATAAAAAAGAAAAAAAATACATCAAGAATCTGGGCGATCACGTGGAGGCTATGGAGGCTGAAGACTCTGCGACAAGTGGCTAACCATATCCCACAAATAATGCATCTCATCTCGCATGTCTGCAATCTCCTGATCCCTGCCTCGCATACGATCCTCAAAATCCTGCTCGACCTCCTGGCGAACTCCTCTGCAATAGATCTGCGAAGCTCGTGTAAACGCTCGGGAGGAAGATCACCAGAAGCTCGCGAGCTAGAGGCCTGATGGAAAAATATGTAGAAGCTCTAGTGCCCAGACCATAGACCCTGCGGTCTCGTGGCTGGGCACCAACAGCCTCTAAAAACACACGCCGACTCTCCTCTGATGAGAGTTCGACGGGCGTCTCCCCATCAGTAGAGTCGACCTGCGATGCCTGGGAGCGAAGCTCCTCGACTCGTGTCTTGAAATTATGAAATCAACAATAAATGAGTTAATAAATTTCTCGAAATAAAATTTTAGAAATTAAACAGATACTACATAAATCTAATTTCTTACCGCAACCTCCCGTGATCGCGTGTCGACCCAGGAACCGTCCCTCCTGGTGTGTGTCGCCATGAATAGACGAAACTCACCAGGATCTCCGCCCTCCTGCTCAGACTATAACAAAAAAAAAGATATTAATACAAATATTTGTAAATAACTAAAATAGTAATTAAAATATTTATGTTTTCTTACCATACGCCGTCTGTGCTCCTGAATCGAAATGGAGCTCGAAGTATGGCGGGAGAGACCCGTGCCAGGACCGTCCTTCTCAGATCGGTGGTTCGTGCTGGCTGATGCGGACCTCCTGCGCCAGCCATCGGACTCCCAGGCCTGCTGCCACTCGTGTCAAATACCCTCTGGCACGTGCGTAGGACGCTGACCCGATGACCTCCAACAATGAAGCATGTCGGAGTATCGGCATCGCATCAGAGCCTCCCATGCTGCCCTAATGGCATCATGGCTAGCAGGATCCCATGTAAACTTTTTTTGTATTAAAATAAACAGTTAGTTTCTGAATTTATTAAGTTTAAGAAATTTTATATCACTGATAAATTGTATTTAATAAGTTTACCTGAAACTCAGAAAAATAAAACTCCCTCGTGGCTGGAGATACGTGGCGCCAATCGTAGCCACTGGGATCTGCACGCCTCTGAAATACGGCGCTGATGTGGCTGGATACATGATGCTGCTCAATGAATCTGTTAAAAAAATGCATGTTTATAAGTAATTGACTTAAAAACATAAACATATATTTTTAATTAGTATATACTTACATCCCCTGAGCATCAAGTCGAAGTACAGTGCGGCCGATGGTGGAAGAACTCTCGGAGGTATGTGCCGATCGGCTGGATGGTAATACTGCTGGAGAGATCGAAGGCTGCGCCCCTGCTGGAGATCCAAACTCTCCATCTCCGACGCTCATGTGATCTGATGTAGCAGGACTACGTCCCTGCTCACTCCGTCTGTCGTCGGTAGATCTACCTCTGCCCGTCATACTGAAAATACTAAAGATTTACACAATTAAATTACGATTAATGATTGACTATGTAAGAATTTAACACTTATAAAAAAATGTTAAATTTTTAAAAACCTCTATGTTTAATCGGTGTCATTTGTTTCGTGAAATGTTGGTTCAACATCCGATGCCGTATCGGATTGCGAATCAGTTTCATTATCATCGGAAGGAAACCGAACATTTGCATCCGCAATTTCTTGGACATCACCATTTGGATCTCTAAGTGATGTTTCAGGAGCCCTTGTGTCATCCTCAATTGCATGCATTTCCATCTCATCCTCTTGAAATGCAGGGCACTCGGCTGATTGACTTGATGAACTCTCCTCTAATACGATTGTTGAACGTGGGACGATTTTAGAAACGGCCCACCAATCTCGCTTGTCGTTGCGCAAACTTGGATATCCGCAGTAAAAGACTTGCTGAGCTTGGGATGCAAGGATGAATGGGTCATATTTCTGCAATCTTCGTCGATGGTTCACTTCAACCAAATTGTAGTCGTTATGAACCCTTTTGCCCACAGGAACTATCGGATCGAACCAATCACAACGAAACAATACGGTTCGTTTCATAGGCCAACCGGGATATTCAACTTCAACCACCTCTACTAACTTTCCATAATAATCCTGCATATTTGCTCCAACACTTTCTCCTTTACACACACGCCCCAGTTCTACGTGCCTCTTGAAGCTGCTAATCGTTCAATCTGAAATTTGTACCCATTTACAAAATAGCCAGTAGAGGTTGTTACGGTCTTCAATGGCCATTGCGATAGACATTTAATGAAAATATTGTCGGTTGTGGACCATGGACCGTTGACCTATAAATTAATAAGCTATTGACATCCAATTCAAAAAAAATAGCCATTATCGAAATTGATTGAGTGATACTACTCACAAATTCATAAAACCAGTAAGCAAACTCCGTTTCTAATTTCTGCCAATTGCAACTTGACTGATGTCGGGATTCATCTGTCGTTGTCTATCACAAAACATCCTTATGGGATGAAAAGGATGAAAACTAATGTTAGAAATTAAATATTATGGTATATTGTAATTTAAATTAAAATTTCAATTTAGCATTGAAGTATACACTTACTCAATATATGGATCGACTTCTCTACAGTTCATTAGGATGTAATAATGTGCTGCATTATACTCCATATCGCTAAGATTTCTTGACTTCTGCCCACCAAATGAACGGCCGATAGCTTTAAAAATTGATATTCTACCGTCATTAGCTTCTCCTTCGTCCACACATACGTCATCGTTACGACCATGATTTCGGCTCCTCGTGTGGACGTGACCCTCAAAGTAATGTGAGGCAAAAGCTGAAACTTCTTCGACCAAGTGTGCATTGCATATAGAACCTTCAACCCTTGCCTTATTACGCACATTATTTTTTAACTTCTTAAGATACCTATATGTAAAGTTGCAACAAAAAATTAACCAATTTTTCAAGCAATGAAATAATATTTGAAATGTCAACATATCTTAATGATGTATATATTTACCTCTCGAAAGGATACATCCAGCGATACTGCACGGGACCAGCTATGCTCGCTTCGTATGGCAAGTGAACCGGTAAATGCTCCATTGAGTCAAAAAAACTGGGAGGAAATATTCGCTCAAGCTTGCATAAAATAATTGGAATTTCCTCCTCAAGCCTTGCCATGGATGCAGAAGTAATGACTGCGGCAGATAACTCCTTGAAGAATAAGCTGAGCTCCGTAATTGCCTTCCAGACATGTTGCGGAAGCAACTCACGAAAAGCTATAGGTAATAATCGTTGCATGAAAACATGGCAGTCGTGGCTCTTCATGCCGAACAACTTGAGCTTATGCATGTCCACACACCTACCGATATTTGAGGCATAACCATCTGGAAATTTTAACCCTCTAAGCCAGTTACATAAAACTTCTCGTGAATTTCTGTCAAGAGTGTAACATGCTTTAGGATAGGTCCCATCGGCACTCCTTCTCAAATCACCTCTTCTGCAGTACTGATTAAGTTCTTCTCTTGACTTTGCAGTATCTTTTGTTTTTCCCGGGATGTTTAGCACCGTGTTAAATATGTTATCAAAGAAATTTTTCTCGATATGCATAACATCCAAGTTGTGCCGGATGAGATTTGTGCTCCAATAAGGCAAATCCCAAAATATACTTCGCTTCTTCCAGTTATGTTCTTTACATATACGGCTATTTATTCTATCTGCATCTGGTTCCCATGCATACATCAACCCCAAATGCTCTATAGAATCAAATAGATCCGTGCCGGACCTAACCGGTTCGGCAAATTTTGTGACTGCTTTGTTCTTCCGGAAGGCGATCAAGTTACGCCTGTAAGGATGATTTGGGGCAAGAACTTCCTATGGTTATCAAACCATGACTGCTTACCACTCTTCTGCAATGTAAATGCATCCGAATCATACATGCAATGAGGGCATGCCAGACGTCCAGCAGTGCTCCAACCAGACAACATTGCATATGCCGGAAAATCACTTATTGTCCACATCAAAGCAGCTCTCATTAAGAAATTTGTTTCATAGAAATGTCGTAGGCTACCACTCCTGTTTCCCACAACATTTTCAATTCGGCCACCAACGGTTGCAGAAAGACATCAATCTTTTCCTTTGGATTTGATGGTCCTGGAACCAAAACGGTTAAAAACATTGCAGTATCTTTCATGCACTTCCACGGAGGAAGGTTATATACAGTCAGTATCACAGGCCAACATGAATACTGTTGCCCCGCTTGACCAAATGGTTGGAAGCCATCGGTACAAAGACCTAATCTCACATTCCTTATATCTTCAGCGAAATCAGGATGATTTTCATTGAAATGCTTCCAAGCCTTTGAATCTGATGGATGCCGCATTTCATCCTCTTTAGATTCATGTTCGGCATGCCATCTCATATCAGCAGCTGTTGCCTCAGATCTGTATAATCTCTGCAGGCGTGGGGTAAGAGGAAAGTAATGCATCCTCTTGTAAGGCACACTTTTCCTCCTACTTGTACCGGCTCCTCCTTCGGTGTTTTTGTACCTCGATTGCCCACAAATCTTACACCATCTCAGCTCTGAGTCTTCACCCCAAAATATCATACAATTGTTCAAGCAACAATCGATCTTATTAACTGGGAGCCCAAGCCCACGCAACAACTTCTTTGTTGCGTAAAAACTGTCTGCGGCAACATTATCATTTGGCAAAATTTCTTTGATTAACCCAGCTACAGAATTGAACGCCTTTTCTGATAATCGATGTTCTGCCTAATATTCAACATTCGAGCAGCTGTAGACAACTGGGAAATGACCCT
>UESW01004701.1:447945-614779 GCA_900491605.1 Calamus simplicifolius
TCTGGCCCGGCCACCGGAGGCCGGACCACCCCGGATTGGGCCGGCAAGGTCGCCGGCGTGAGTTCGAGCCGCCGCGATGAGATAGAGAGAAGATGTGATTAAATCCAAATTGATGAGAGAGAGAGTGTGGGGGAGGTTGGCCACGGCGGCGGCCGGCCATGGTCGGCCAACGGCGGCCAGACCGCCTTCAATTTGGTCGGTGACGGCCCCGGTCGCCGGCGCGATTCTCAGTTCCTCTGTTTCTTTTGAAACAAGGAGCTGGGTTGATAAAAAAATAATGGGCCGATTGGGCCGTTCGAGTTTTGGGCTTTGTTAGGCCGTCTCTGAGCCCAGTTTGAGCAGTGTTTTGAGCCCTGTATCGGGCCGAGAATGATAAAATAAATATGACCCGAATCAGGAGTGATTCTAGTTTCTGGGAATAATTTTATTTCCCTATTTGGGTGTATACATTGAGAGATATTCAAGCCCAAAGTTGGGTCCGTGAAGTGGTTGGGTAGAGTTTAAGAATTATTTTATAATTCAGATTTTAGAAATTTAATAATGAAAAATGATTATGTAGGTGCCTAGGAGTCCAATTAGCTGGGTTATCAAGTGAAATTCATGTACTGTGGTAAGTAAGTCAAGTATTATAATTTTATAAATTATTTAATTTATAAACTTAAAATTACAGTTAAATGTAATTATGTTTTGCAAAAATCATATTGTTACTATATGTAATTATGATAATGACAGTAAAACTTTATGTGTCACCATGGTTCTCACATGACAGATTATCATATGACAGATTCTCACATGACAGATTATCACATGACAGATTATCATATTATCACATGACAGATTATCACATGACAGATGACAGATACTGGTACCAGGACCCTTCCTCTTAGGGGATATTTAAGAGGGCTACACATGATGTGTATTGTAGGGCCGTGGGACACATAAAGAAAATGATGACAGTATAAACAATGTAATGGTTATTGAATTAAGTTTCAAACTAATTGATCTGATGACATGAACCTAATGATAGCCTGATAAATAAAATTTTAAAATTATATTAGGCTTACTTATTGAGTGTGAGCTCACAAAATTCTCATAATGTTTTTCAGAGCCTCAGGAATGAAGATGAATAATTGAGATGGAAGGAGTTTCTATTAAGAAGACTTAGTTTTATTATATGATTTAATTCAGATTTGTTTGTGTGTAGGGCAGATAGCCCAAGACAGATAATTCTGGTTTGTAATAAATCATGGATATGGAAATTTGCTTTATATTGATTTATGTGATAAGTTCAAGACGCCTTGCATGCCTGGCATGCGGCGGGTTGTCACCCTAGCTAAATTTTTGGGTCTGGGGCGTGACAGCTTTAGTGGTATCAGAGCCATGCACCAGTCGGAAGTGCAGGAGCTAAGTGCCACACAGGGCAAAGTACTACATCCATGGGGGATGGGAGCCACCTCTTGAACCTGTGGGGGCCACCTCTAGAATCCTGCCTACCTGGTGGTTGTGATCAATTGCCTTTGGCGACGAGGACGTCGCCTCTGTAAGGGGGGTAGATTGTGATGCCCCTCCTAATAGTCCATATTGAGAAATTAGGAATTGGTTGAGTGGTTTATAACCGGTTAAGCAAGAAGGACAAAGCACCAATTGGATCCCTTTTTGGACTGTGGTGGCCCAAGTTGGTGTGGACCTTGTCCGTTTTGCTTTCTTGTAATGAAACGGACCCGTGGGCCCGGATTGTTTCAGACTTGTTCGAAAAGATCATTACCAATGCCCTGTGAACTATAGTTTTAGTCGGATTTTCTCGATCGCCTCTCGTATCTCCACATGTTACGTGGAATTTTTCAGTGCTGATAGCTTCTCCCACGTAGAGGCAACGCCCCAGACCACGGAATCGGCTCCGCAATTGGGGAGAGGAGACGAGGAGGAGGAGGAAGAAGAAGAGAGGAAGAGAAGGCTCACTCCGCTGACCCCGATCGATCGAGCTCTTAAGACTCTCCTCCGCCTGTGGGGATGTCCGTAAATTAATGTCTTTCTATACGGATTTGCTTCCGCACTTAAATTTTACGTTTGATGAACCATGCTTCCAATCTCGCCTACGTACTCACTCACTCACCAGACCCAGTACTTGGTCGAGATTTGACGGTTGATACACTACAATAAATACAAGGGATAACGATGCTTTTAAAACTATTTCCCGACGCTTTTTTAGCGTTGAGATATAGCCTTTTGACGCTTGTAAAAGCATTGTTAGAAAAGGGGTGAAAAAAAGTTTGCCGACACTTTAGAAAGCATCGGTAAAAGTGCCGACGCCTAAAAAAGCGTTGGCAAATTATAGTTTGCCGACGCTTTAAAAAGCGTCGACAAAGTTATTATATTTCCCAACCCACCACCCCGCCCCCACCCCCCCTGGGCCCATTTCCTCCCCACCCCTCCCCCCTCCTGGCACCCAGTTCCCCCCACCCCCAACTCCGCGGACCCCCCCCCCCCCCCCCCTAGCACCCAGTTCCCCCCACCCCTCGCCTTCTCTCGCTCCACCCACCCACCTCCCCCCCCCCCCACCCAAGAGTTCCCCCACGCCCCTCTCCCGTCCAATTCAACTAAATATTCATATTGTTAAACATTTTCATTACTCAAAATTATGAATATTTTCTAATTAAATATTATTTATCAAAAATTGTAAATAAATTTTAATTAGGCAAATTCATATTTAGTCTCCTTGTCTCAACTCTCTATTCCCAAAAACTAATGCAGCTCAAAGATACTGCTCATCTATATAACAAACATTTTTTTATCAATTTCATATTTATAATGGCTGGTAACACAACCTAAATTTGGGACCTCAACCTACCATATCTCTGGATTAAGACTTATGGGTTGTCTAGGCTTAACAATCAAGTACCAACCCAACTAAAGCAAGATGACAAAAAAATATAAAATAGAATATCCCTACATCAACAGATTGGCAACCCCCATTGATGAAGAATTGGATATGATAACCATCAGGAATTTATGATAATCTGAAAGAAAAACCCAATATCAGAGCCCACCGTTTTCGCTAGAAAATCAACCATTAGAGCATTAATAACACCGAGAAAAAGGATAAAAAAAAAATCTCTGCAACAGATTTGATAACATCTATCAAGAATAATTTGGTTTTTATACAATGAGAAAGGAACTTTAACTATAAGGAATCACCCCATATTTGAATATGATAGCATGTACAACTGATGAATCACCACAGTAAACAATGTCTGAAGATCATCAATTTGTAGACTGTGATGGTACTCTTTTACAAATATTCTGGATTTTAGATTGCATATCAGTCATATTCCTTCTTTCGTCTAAATATTCGACTCAAGAAGCCACATCTCTGTGCTTTCAAATCCCCAGCTGAAACATTTCTTGGAACAAAAAAAAAGGTTACATAGCCTGCATCAGAGGAAAAGCAAACTCCAACCTATCTGCATGCCATGCAATAATTATTTATGTGCCATCACAGCACATGGTTAAGAGAATTCAAAAAACCAGGCATCTTGAATATGGTAGAGCATGTTGCATAGACATACATGATCTACTGGAATTTTTATAATGAATTATTTAACTTGCAAAGAAATTGCTCTGTAGATATGATAAAAAAGGAAAAATAATGTCAACCATCTTTGCAAGCTTTATGTGCATCACAATATTTCAAACTTTCAATAGATATGCTATCACAAACACTAATACATATGGTTAATACATATTGATGCATGGAATTTGATCATCAGTTTCTATTTTAATTTGTTTAACAATGTGCTTACTTTTTATATGTACAAAGAAAGATGTCAAGAAAGTGTTTTACTATGTTATAGTCCTCGTTTAAATTGGCAATATCAAGTTCAAGAGGGAAAAAAAGTTACAATGAGCATGCTCAACATATTCTGGTAATTGCCATCTCATGTAAATTCTCTCTTCAACCTTATCTTGCATTGCCTCCTAGCTTTCCATTTTTTAAACACAATTTCATTGTTTGGATTGGCCACATATATGCAATTTATGTTAAACATGTTAAAATTTTTTACTTTTCTACCGGTCTTAACATTAAGCAAGGTTAAAACAAGATGTCATGGCAGCAGTGATATAGAGCACAACTAAAGATAAATAAGAGAATTGCATTAAGAATCTCCAGTACAATTCTTAGGAAATCAGTATAAATTTGAAGCTCTGTTGACTGCAATAAATGTAACTGCTGTCAGTAAATATACACAAGTATGCAAATTGTGACAACATTGCTCTGGCTTACATACTAAGAAATTGATAAGGATAGGACCAAGAAAAGTACCATATCTTCTGCTATGCTGCCCCCATCAACTTGATTGGTAGCACATATTTGAACTTTGTCATTTTTAACTCAGCTAAGTTGGTATACCTTTAAAAGAATGGAAACCGAAATAAAAATTAATTACTTCTTACACAAAAAGTGAAACCATGAAGCAAAAATGAAGAATCTTAGCCACTTAAAATTCCTAAACAAGCTGTTTTAAATGAAGGCTAAAAGAAAGGAACATACTTGCGAGCGAGCATGTCAAAAGGCTAACCAGCCTCTGTGAAGCATAAGCACTTAACCTATGAACATGAGGAGCCATATTTGCCAATATTGCAAGACAATTTGTATGCAGGTAGATATCCTATTTATATTCCATGGGTTATCAAGTTAGAATAATGAATTAAGGTTTCCAATTTAGTTGGTCTTGGAGTTTCAATAAAAAACAAATTTGCACAGAAGAGTTGCATGAAATTATTAGACATGGTTTAGGTAAGTAAAGTTTGCTAGCAGTGTAACCAGATTTTTTTCCTGGATGCTCAAAGCATAATGCGTCAGCCTATGAGATCCATGGTAGAGGGCCACTGGGACACAAGCATTTCATACCAAGCAAGCATGCAGAGAGATACAAGAAAAAAAGATTTTTGACCTGGATATTCAGAGCAAAACGCGTCAGCCTATGAGAAGGGGCACCGGGACACAAGCATATTATACCAAGCAAGCATGCAGAGAGTTGCAACAATCAAATGAATTGACTGTTCTGCGGTGCTATTTGTTATATGACTATTTTATGTTATAGTATAATAGAGAAGAATTTTATAACGAAAAAAAAGTTTCTGCACACCCTAAACAAAAATTGTTTCACATTTGACTAGATTGACAGTTGTAGGGCCAAAAGTTGCACCTCAAGTGTCCCCTGATCAAACACTCATGTACCTGTAGGTAGAGTTGGCATATTGCTCACAAAACATGACATTTCACTTCTAGAGCATCAAGGATTGTCATGCAGTTTATGTTCAAATATCCATAAGTACCAGAACTACTTAGAACAAAGAACACAAAAAAGGACCAGGTGCCACAAACTGTATCATGAATTTGACCTACTAAAATATTTTAGACTAGATACCGAGGAAGTTGCATATATTTTTGTGTCCAGGTACTCAAAAAAGTGATATTTCTCTCAGTTTACTGGAAGTAACATTTTTTACTGGATATCTTAAATTTAACAAGTTGCCATCGTCAACAGTTTGCCACTATCTTCCCAAGGATAATGGGGCAGAAAGAGGCCACGTGGGAAAGTAAACAGAGCATCTTATGCCTTACCCGCAGCTTGGAGAGGTTGTACTTCACAGTCCTTATTAGTATTACAACCATCAAAGAGCCAAGAGAAGTGTTATGGAGAAGGCGTTCTTGGTACCATGGAACACTAGGAAGTATCTGCAGATGGAAAATAAATTAGTACCAATTTATTTTGAAAACATCACTGTTCTGATATTTGATATTCTCAAGCATTGATGCAAGCATAAAGACAGATTCATGATGCACAAAGGTATAATTCGAATTACTAAAAATGACATGAATTCCTTTGGTACGATATGAATATAAATTTCATGGGGAAAATAGATAGGGCACTAGGCACAATAAGATGGTTAGATGAAGCAAGTTAGCAAAATGACAAAAGCTTGGAGTTCTTCAAATATCAAAATGATGACAAACTGTGCTTCATTTAGTTTAAAACTTTAATGAGTGATAACTGCTTGCCGGTTATTTAAAATCATCATAGCTACACCTAACAAAAGAAGATAACAAATAAAATAGCATCTAAACAATCCACATGCTTCTTGCTTACAGAACAAGCCCCACAACTAGTTTCTACATTCATTAAGTCAAATGCATTTGATTCGCTCATATATAGAGAGAGGAAACTAGAATGCATTTGATTATTAAATTAGTCCATTATATTATCAGATTATTTCAGGGAAGAAACTTAATTGTTATAGTACTAAAATTATCCTAAAATGATGGGATGCAGAAAGTGCACTGTAGCATATAGATTCATGCGAAATTACTATTGGTTGACCAGGCTATGTATGGTAAATGGAATTATTAGTTTTGAGCAAAAAAAATAAATAGCATCTTAAATCATTCAGAAGCATATCTAATGCATGAGATCAAACGAAGTATACCTTCCTAATGCATCATAGGTCCCTGCTAGATTGTTGTATACTCCCAGTGTATCTGGATGATATGGTCCATATTCTCGCTCCAAAATGCTCTTAGCTTCCTCAAACAACTCTGCAGCTTCATTTATTTCATTCAGTTGCACACAAGCTAGCCCCATTTGGTTCAAAGAAATGCCAACGAAGGCAGACCTTTTCTTCCCACATGCACGAAGCTTTGTGATTGAATTCTGGAAGGAGGCATAAGACTCGGAATAATCTCCAATGACATAATACAACACTCCCATCTGAGCCTCAATTCCAATGACATAATACAACCCGTAGTCCTAAGCAGGTGGTATATTTAGGCATTGACCCTTCAAGATCATGCTGCCATTGTGTCATATCTAAAGAGCCGATCAATTCAAGCACCTAACTCAGGCACCAGGCGCTTCCCTCTTTGCTTTGTCACGCACTTTAATCCATCCTCTGCAATAAAGTTTCCTCCCACCTGCTGGATGAAAAATAGATTCCTTCCGATTCCTTCTTTTCTTTTTCTTTTTCTTCTTCTTATTAGTTTTTTCGATTTCTTGCTCAAGTGGACGTTCCAATTCTTCTTCCGATGGACTCATCCGTACAATCCATCATTGACACAAAGAAAGAAATAAAGATCCAAAGAACAAACGAAAATCCAAAACAAGATCCCTCCTGAACGCTAGGGCTAAATCTCAAAACAGTAGCAATGAGAACCAACCAAAAGAAACCATCAACGTATTGAGGGAGAATAAGAAGGAACAAGGCAAAGAATGAAACACGCACCTGCCCAGGAGTCCAAGGCCCGGACTCTACCATCTTTCACGCCAGGGACTGACCCAAGCCTACCTCAAATCAAACCAAGCGAGATCCGATCTCCTCTCTGCTCTTCCACTGCCTTTCATCTTGTTCTCAGGAGATCCCGAAGAGAATAGCTTGGGGGGATCAGAGTTAAACTGGGGGGGGGGGGGATCAGAGAAGGAGCCTGCCGACGGGGGTGGGGATCAGAGGTAAACGTAGCATCTAGGGGAGAAGGAGCCTGCCGACCGGGGGGGATCAGAGGTAAACCTAGCATCTAGGGGGAGACAGAACGGGGGGGGAGGGCGGCTGAGTAAACCTAGCTTCAGAAGGCCGAGGGGGGGGGGGGGGGGGGGGGGGGGTCCAGTGGGCTTCAGAAGGCCCATGAATTTTTCACCCCGCCCTTAAGCGTTGGGAAAAAGAGTTGTTAAACATAAATTTTACTGTAGTGATAGTAAGGCCTGCACGGTTCACAAGGGACCACCAAGGGATTTAGCCACCTGCGAGCCAAAACCTAACGTCCCTCCTCTTTCTGACACCGAGGCTGAAATGAGTTCTTTTTAATATTCTATGAGCCCGCCCTTAAAGCTTAAAAAAAAATTAAACTTAGCAGCCGAGCCGACTTTATAATTAGTTGGCTTACATACGTACTCCTACATACCTGTTTAATGAGTCTTCTAACCTTAAGAACTTATAAATCCCTGACATACATGATTCATTCATGTAGTGTGGCAACAACAAATTAAGGCATTGTACAGTTAGCATATGGAAATGTTATGAAGGAATTATTTAAAGATTTCTAGCTGGGCTTTCATTATTCATCGATCAGAAAAATCTTTACTGACTTGACGTGGATTTATTTCCATGCTGCTGATTAGATCTCTAATAAAGGAAACCAATAAAAAACTGACAAGTATTTCATTAATATCTATGTACAACAATGTCAAAGGAGGAATAAAAGTATCGAGACGACAAAAAAAAAAAGAGAAGGTTGGCATGGGTCTTGTCTTTTTTGTCTAGAGAAAAGTCTTTGTACAATGTTCCTGATGCAGTAAGATCTATGTGGGTTTTTCCAACTCTTCTGATTGATCTATATGGAGTCTACGTGGATAACGTACCGGGTGTATGATCCTGCTACGATGTAATGTTCTGAATGTGACGGGCATTTGAAGCGCTTTGCTTTTTTTTTTTAATTAGAATGCAGACGAAAATGCTCTTTCCCTCCATTATATCGCCATCTTACGTTGGATTTCATCTGTGCAAGAAAAACTCTTTCTTCCCCTCGCTCTGGCTTTCGGCACGATCCTACGCCCTCGCTCTGACTTTCGGCACGATCCCAAGCCCTCGCTCTGACTTTTCGGTCGAAAAAAAATATTTCAGCTTCGAGGCTAACGACTACCTGGCTACTGGAAGAAATGTCATCCGCAGCACAAAGTAAAAAGTCCTTCTTCCCACTTCTTTGTAATGCTCCTTTATTACACCAACTATTTTTTCTCGTTAGAGGTAGTTAATGAGTGACCAAACCGTTTAATGCGCGGGTAACTTCCTTAGAACAAAACAGTTATGACATTCTGGCAGTCATAACTGTTTAGACTTTACTGTTTTGTAAGCACGAATGTCATACTCTTTTAACTAGGGTGTTATACCTCATGAACTGTGGTGTCGTCAGAGTGTTTCGGCCTATATTCCCCGTTATTTCCTGTCCATATAGCTCTAGTATCATCATGCTCAGCCAAAAATCCTTCACGACACCGCAGTTCAAACATTACGACACCCTAGCGACAACGCTACGACACCCATGCTTATAACCTAACGACACTCAAGGAGGAATTCGGCCTAAAAACATTGGTGACACCGCAGTTGAAACGCTATGACACCATAGCGTTAACGCTACGACACCCATGCTTATAACCTTCGCGTTCTTCGTATGTTGCTTTCTGGGGTGTCGTAGCGTTTTTATGGGGTGTCTTTAAATGCTAAAGGGTGTGTCGTACTTAAAACTGACCCTGGAGAGCAGGACTGCGACACCCAAGTTTTGTTCACCCAAAAAAAGATCTACGACACCGTAGGCGAAACATTAAGACTTCCAAGCATCAACGCTACGACACCCCGTATGGAGAACAATCCCCGCGACACCTCGCTTTAAAAGTGACGTCATTGGTGTCGTCTCCTTAAAGCTAGGGTGTCGTCAGATGAGAACTGGGGTGTCGTAAACAGCATGAGTCGGTGATGTCGTCGTTCGCAACACCCCACTTGAAACCTGACGACACCCTAGCACCAATTCTACGACACCTGTGCTTATAACTGACCACGGAAAGAAGGCCCGCGACACCCAAGTTACAAACCTAAGACATCCGTTCACGCTTAGGAGAAAACTTTAGCACATCCCAGGATGAAATCGGAAAATAGTTACGACATCCAAGCTCCCTTATCCTTCGGTTTGGCAGCAAACACAAAAGTTACTAAAATTTCTTTTTATTCATCACACAAATAAAGACAAGAAGAAAAGAGAAGAATAAAGTACAGGAGCCCTCACTGGAGCTTTTCATTTTCTCCGGGCGCTGCCAAGCTCCCCCCACGCTGCGGGGCTAACTCGGCGATCTGGCGCTGGAAGGACGCTACTTGCCCCTCCAGCTGGCAGTTGGCCTGACGCAGAACCTCGATCTCTCTCATTGAAACGGCCAGGTATTGCTCGGCCACCCTGTGGAGTCACTCGCTGTTTGCGAGCGACGACGCAAAGACCTCCGCATCGATGGTTACCATTGTGCGGCAGCTCCCATGGGTGCCAGTAATCGCCCCTCGCCTCTAGAAGCCATCTCAGTATCCAAAAAGTTTGGAAGATCAGCTGAAAAGGTGATTAACGATCGCATTCCCCCATCCATATTTAAGGTACTCCTAGCGGGTTTTCGATTGCCCGAGCTATCAGCTCCGGCGCCCCTATCGTGGAAACTCGACACGTGCCACCATCTCAGTGGGCGGTCAAAGAAAACGAATGGGTTTTGAACTGGGGTGTCGTGGGTTTCAACAAGATAAGAGCGAATGGCAGCAACCAGGAGGAATTCGCCCCCCTCATGAACAGAAACCATTAATGAAGAATGAAGAGAGTGCGGGGAAGCCAAATACTGCGACACCCAATTACCAATGCTTCAATACCCGTGCTTAAAACTGACCACGGAGAGAATACCCGCGACACTCCTGGTGGAATTCGGCCGAAAATCCTTCGCGACACCCCAGTTGAAATCTCACGATACCCTAGCTTTAAGGCATCGACACCCGTGCTTAAAACTAACCACGGAGAGAATCCCCGCGACACCCCTTGTGCAATTCGGCTGAAAATCATTCGCGACACCCCAGTTGAAATCTGATGACACCCTAGCTTTAAGGAGTTGACACCCGTGCTTAAAACTGACCACGGAGAGAATCCCCGCGACACCCTAGTTCGAATTCGGCCAAAAATCCTTCGCGACACCCCAGTTGTAATATCACGATACCCTAGCTCTAAGTCGATGACACCCGTGCTTAAAACTGACACGGAGAGAATCCCCGCGACACCCCCTGGTGGAATTCGGCCGAAAATCATTCGCGACACCCCAGTTGAAATTTCACGACACCCTAGCTTTAAGGCAACAACACCCGTGCTTAAAACGACCACGGAGAGAATCCCGCGATACCACCTGGTGGAATTCGGCCAAAAATCATTCGCGATACCCCAGTTGAAATTTCACGACACCCTAGCTTTAAGGCGACGACACCCGTGCTTAAAACGGACCACGAAAAGAATCCCCGCGACACCTTCAGGTAAAATTCGGCCAAAAATCATTCGCGACACCCCAGTTAAAATCTCACGACACCCTAGCTTTAAGGAGATGACACCCGTGCTTAAAACTAACCATGGAGAGAATCCCCGCGACACCCCCTGGTCGAATTCGGTCGAAAATCCTTCGCGACACCCCAGTTGAAATCTCACGATACCCTAGCTTTAAGGCGACGACACCCGTGCTTAAAACGGACCACGGAGAGAATCCCCGCGACACCCCCTGGTCGAATTCGGCCGAAAATCCTTCGCGACACCCCAGTTGAAATCTCACGACACCCTAGCTTTAAGGCGACGACACCCGTGCTTAAAATGGACCACGGAGAGAATCCCCGCGACACCACCTGGTGGAATTTGACCAAAAATCATTCGCGACACCCCAGTTGAAATCTCACGACACCCTAGCTTTAGGGCGACGACACCCATGCTTACAAATGACCACGGAGAGAATCCCAGCGACACCCCTGTGGAATTCGGCCAAAAATCCTTCGCGACACCCCAGTTGAAACCTCACGACACCCTAGCACCAATGCTACGACACCCATCAAATAAGAACTGCGGTGTCAGTAACAGCATGAGTCAGGGATGGTGTCGTTAGGCCCTTCATGTCGTATTGTTTTAACCTTCGTGTCCTAATCCTTTGTCAGGATATATTGACAACTAAATCCTTCGTGTCGTATTGTTTTAACCTTCGTGTCCTAATCCTTCCAGTAGCCAGGTAGTCGTTAGCCTCGAAGCTGAAATATTTTCTTTCGACCGAAAAGTCAGAGCGAGGCTTAGGATCGTGCCGAAAGTCAGTGCGAGGGCGTAGGATCGTGCCGAAAGCCAAGCGAGGGGAAGAAAGAGTTTTTCTTGCACAGATGAAATCCAACGTAAAATGGCGATAGAATGGAGGGAAATGGCATTTTCATCTGCACGCTAATTTAAAAAAAAAAGCAAAGCACTTTAAATGCCCATCACGTTTAGAACGTTACATCGTAGTAGGGCCATACCGCCTGGCACGTCATCCACGTAGGCTCTGCGTGGACCAATCAGAAGAGCCGGTGTAGCCCACGTAGGCCTTGTTGCACCGGGGGCGATGTACAAAGACTTTTCCTTTTGTCTAGATATGGTGGAATGGTAGGCCCAATCTATCTTTCGGCTTCTAAGGTCGGCCCAGCCTACTCTGTCCAATAAACGTGATCCAGAATTAGCCAACCCTGCTGTTTAAAGTCTTTCGTCCCTAAGAATAAGATAATACCATCCTCCACTCCCAATTCCAAACACCATTCATCTTTCAATCGATCAGGGACTGATGATTTCGAACATCCGATCGACTTAAGTTCTTCATCCTATTTTGTGCATTCTAAGAATTTCTTGGGTTGGGGACAAAGGCTTCTTTTGCTATGGTTGGTAATTGATATGGTTGATTGAGCCGCGTTAGGATTGACGGGAGAAACAACTGATGGAACCTCGGCCTCGGCCTCCGAGACCCCCTCGGCCTCCAAGACCTCTGACTCCATGCCTCCGAGACCCCCAACTCCAGGTCCCCTCGGTCTCGGACTCCTGGTCCCCTCGATCTCGGACTCCTGATCCTCTCAGTCTCGGACTCCAGGTCCCCTCAGCCTCGGACTCCATATCCCTTCAGCCTTGGACTCCTGGTCCCCTCGACCTCGGACTCCAGATCACCTCGGCCTCGGACTCTAGGTCCCCTTGGCCTCGGACTCCAGATCCCCTTGGCCTCGGACTCCAGATCCCCTTGGCCTCGGACTCCAGGTCCCCACTACCTCGAGCCGCCTAACACTGCCATGTGGCCCACTAACCGCCTGCAGCTACCACATGACCCACTAACCATCTGCAACTGCGCATGGCCACTACCCATTATGGTGCATGCCTGACACAACTAGGCCCATCTGCCATCTGTGGTGCCGCGCCTGGTAAAGGGCTAGCAGGGCGGAACACTTCTAACATGCTTAGTGTCGGTTGCGACTCGTCTCTGTCAACCTTGTCATCTGTCCACTACCAAACAATAATATCTCAGAATTAACCACCTTCCAAAAGCAGAAAAGAGGAATCTCCGAATAGGTATAAGAACCTTTGCTCATAACGAGGGAGAGGATCTGAACTCAAGCTCTCTAGATATTTTTCATTAGCTCTTTCTTCACTGTTCCCGAGTTGCTTACTTGAGTATCGAAGGGTCTCCACTGGTGCAACTAGTCCCCGAGGACTTTCTTGCAGGAACTCCGTTCGGAAGGAGGCTCTTCGTTTCCCGACGTTCGAGGAGCGCTACTTGGTGGCAACAGATTGGCACGCCAGGTAGGGGGAAGAAAGGTAGTAAGCTTCGAACCAGCCAGCTATAGACTCTTCTTCCCTAACCAATTGAGAAGATGGTGGTGATGTGTGCAAAGGAGGTTTCTACCAACTGCGTCGGAAGGCATCGCCATGGAACTAAGCAATTAGACGCCGGTCCCCTTGCTCCCTAGGCCAGCGTTCCTGCATAGTCACCGCCACCTCCATCACACCAGGATGATCAAATTGCCGCCCTAACCATGCAAGTCCAGTCACTTGTGGCAGTGGTTCAGGTGCTGTAGCAACAATCGGCGACCGTGCAGCGGCCCCCAGAACCATCCTCATCGGTCCTAGGGGTGGTCCAGCCCAACCAGCAGTCCACCCGTCAAAGATCTCCTCTCCAGGAGGCCCGCCATCACCACGCCTCACCTAAGCATCACCGCCGGGAGCCCTCAAAGAGGCCATGGTTTTCTTCTCGCCATGCTAGTGCTTCTCCCAAGCAGCGGCATGGGAAGGATACGGAGTGCACATGCCCCCATTGGTGCCACCCCAATGGTCACAAGAAGGATACGGGATCTTCGAGGAAGGAGTCCTTCGACAGCCGAATTGCTCACTGGGTCGAGCGACAGCTAGATGAGTACAACCAGTGGCTGAAGGAGCTCAGCCACAAGATCACCAACCCGCCAGAGGCAGATTATGACACCATCCTCTGTTGTCCCGCCGCATCATGGAGGAACCAATCTCAACCCGGTTCTGCCTCCCTCAACTGGACCCATATGACGGTACCACCGATCCCTTGGACCATCTAGAGAGATACAAGGTCCTCATGCAGGTCTAGGGGATGACCGACTTCCTTCTCTGCATCGCCTTTCCCGCCACCTTAAGGAAGGCGACCCGAGCTTGGTACTCCCGCTTGCCACCACACAACATCAACTCCTTTCGACAGATGTAGAGGGCCTTCCTGGCGCACTTCGATGTATGCCAAAAGATCCCGCGGGTGGTAGATAGCCTATTCGCTGTCTAGCAGAGGGGCGGCAAGTCGTTGAGGGACTTCGTAGCCCAGTTCAAGAAGGCCACGCTCGAAATCTACAACCTCGAAGACTCAGTGGCCACTCTGGCCTTGAAGCGAGGGCTCCGCCCATCCCGCTCTGCCTACTCCCTCAACAAGAAGCTCCCCGGTTCTTACGCCAAGTTGCTGAGCCGGCAATAGAAGTACATCCGTGCCGATGAGGCCGACTCCTCATGGCGCGAGGCAGACGAGGGTTCCAGCAAGAAGCAAGCCCGTCCCGAGCCTGCTGAGGCTCGACCCAGGAGTCCTGAGCCTCCGCACCGACCGGACAACTGACCGTGAGCACTCACCCCCAGGGAGGGACCCTTTACCCCCTGCTCGCCTCGATATCCCACATCCTGATAAAAATCAAGGGCGAGTCATATCTTCAACGTCCTCCTCCCATGAAGCCAGAGACCCCTGCAACAAAAATTTCTAATGTCGTTTCCACTAGGACTATGGCCATGACACAGAAGACTATCGCTAGCTGAAGAAGGCGATTGAGGACCTCAACCAGCGTGGCCACCTAGGAAAGTTCATCCAGCGGGGAACCTAAATGCACCTGGCCCATCGGCACCTCCACCTCCCCAGGCCAGCATCAATAACGCCCCGACCGAGAAGACTGTGGCTATGATTTTTTGGGGTTTGGCAGTACTTCCAAGAGGCCACGGGGGGATGAGGGGCTAGACTCTATAATTTTCTTTTTTAAAATGGACCTAGAGGGGGTAGTTAATAACAATGATGACAGCGTCATCATGTCTATGATGATCATGAAACACCCTATAAAGAGGATTTTGGTTGATAGTGGAAGTTTAATTGATGTTCTCAATTATGATGCCTTTGTTCAAATGGACTTGTACCCTAGCTTCCTTCGGCCTGTAGCCACGCCACTAATGGGCTTCACCAGAGATTTCATGAGGGTTGAGGAAGAGATCACTCTTCCAGTCATAGCCAGGACGCTGCTGCGTTAGAGCATGGTCTTCATGAACTTTTGGTTGTTTGAGTACCCTTGGCCTACAACGCCATCCTTGGAAGACCCGGTCTGAACCTCCTAGACGCCATCATCTCCACTAAGAGACTGCTCATGACATTTTCCACTGGTGAGAGGGTCGGGGAGATGCGCGGGGAGCGGAACCCAATGTCGCTCTGCTACCATACAGCCTCTAGCCCTCAAGGGGTGATGGCTGCACCAATACCTAAGTCGCTCGACTCCCGAGATTCGAAGGGAAGAAGGGAGCCAGCCGAGCATTTGCTGACCTTTTTACTGGGGGAGGATCCAACGAGAACAGTCCAGATCAGGGCCCTTCTCCCTAAAGAGGCGCGAGATCAACTTCTCACTTTTCTACGAGCCAATTCCGACATCTTCACCTGGTCAGCATCCGACATGCCAGGTATACTTGGAGAGGTAATCACCCATCGGCTCAACATCAACCCAGGATGTCGGCTTGTCCGACAAAAGAAGAGAAGCTTTACCCCTGATCAGCATAAGGCCATTGACGAGGAGGTCCGCAAGCTAGTGGCCGCCGGCCACATCTGGGAGGTCCAATATTTGGACTGGCTAGCCAATGTGGTGATTGTCCGTAAGGCTAGCGGGAGCTGGAAGATGTGTGTCAACTTCATCAACCTTAACAAGGCATGCCCCAAGGACAGCTTCTATTGCCTTGGATCGACCAGTTAGTGGACGCGACTCTGGCCACGAAACCCTTAGTTTCATGGATGCCTTCTCAGAATATAACCAAATCAAGATAGACCTGGCGGATGAGGAAGCTACTTCATTTGTGATCGAGAAGGGCATACACTGTTACAAGGTAATACCCTTCAAACTGAAGAATGCTAGAGCCACATATCAGAGGCTGATGAACAAGGTCTTTGAGGATCAGATCGGGTGCAACATGGAGGTGTACGTGGATGGCATGCTTACCAAAAGTATCCGCACCGGTGACCATGTTACTGACCTGGTAGAAACCTTTAGCAATCTTCGCCGGTTCCAGATGAGGTTGAATCCCCGCAAGTATGCCTTCGGGGTTACAGCAGGCAAGTTCCTAGGCTTCATGATGACAGTGGGGAATTGAGGCAAACCCCAACAAGATCCGAGCCATCCTTGATATGAGGGCCCCAGTTAACAAGAAGGAGGTGCAGCGTTTAACCAGAAGAGTGGCCGCTCTTAGCCGTTTCCTGTCTAAGTCAACAGAGAGATGCCTGCCCTTCTTCAAGGCACTGCACAAGGTCAACGGTTTCAAGTGGACAAATGAGTGTCAGAAAGCCTTCAAAGAGCTGAAGGAGTTCTTGTCCACTCTGTCATTGCTCCGTGCTTGTTTGCATAGATGCCGATAGAACACAGAGGCCGATTTATTACACCAGCAAGATGCTTCATGATGAAAAGATTAAGTATTCAAAACTAAAAAGATAATTTTGCCTTGATCGTCTCCACTCAGCGTTTCATGCCTTACTTCCAAGCCCACCCTATTGTGGTGCTTACGGACTAGCTGCTCAGAACAATCTTGACCCATCCTGACACCTCCGATAAGTTGGCGAAGTGGACCATCAAATTGGGAGAATTCGACTTATCGTTCCGACCAAGGTTAGTGATGAAGTCCCAGGTGTTAGCTGACTTTCTAATCGAGTGCACGTGGACCAAGGAGTAGCCAGAAGAACCCTACTCAGTGTCCTCAGACATGACGATCGAGGTAGGAGGGGAGGACTGGATCCTCCATGTGGATGGCGCATCTAATTCCCAAGGAAGTGGAGTCGGGCTCATTCTAGCAAGTCTAGAGAGAGAGGCGATGGAGTATGCCCTTCGTTTCCTTTTTTCCACCACCAACAACCAAGCGGAGTATGAAGCCTTGTTAGCAAGAATGAAGCTGGCTAAGGAGCTTGGAGTAAAGCATCTTAGAGCCTTCACCGACTCTCAACTTGTCTCCGGATAGGTCGGAGATTATGAAGCCTGAGATCACATTATGTCCCATTACCTGAGTAAGGTCCAATCATAGGCCTCCCTTTTTACTTATTTTCATGTCAGTTACATTCCTAAGGGTAAGAATCCCAAAGCTGATACATTGTCACATTTGGCCACTTCGATCAATGGGGCCTTGGGAAGGACATACGTAGAGCATTTGGAGGTCTTGAGCATCGAGGCCATGGAGGAGCCCTGCCGGTCGTCCATGAGCCTACTTGGATTGACGCTTACATCCAGTACCTTACCGATGTCACCCTCCTCGAGGACCTGGTAGAGGCCAGGCTACTCAAGCGGCAAGCTCCCAAATTCCTGATACTGGATAGGCAGCTATACCGAAGGTCTTTCTCCTACCCAATTCTCAAGTGTGTTGGTCCTATGGAAACCGATTACATCCTTCGTGAGATCCATGAAGGCATCTGTGGGAGTCACCTGAGGGGCAGAGCACTGGCGTACAAAGCTCTATGCCAAGGGTATTACTGGCTCACAATGAAGGAAGATGCCTCCAAGCTAGTTCGAAAATGTGATAGCTGTCAGTGATATGCCAACATCCAGTGGCAGTGACCTCTCAACTGAACCCCCTGACGGCCCTGTGGCCCTTTGCTCAGTGGGGGATGGACATCCTAGGACCATTTCCTCCGGCCTTCAGCCAGTGTAGATTCATACTAGTTGTCGTCGACCACTTCACCAAGTGAGTTGAGGCTGAGGCACTGGAGAAGATCACCAAGGGTAAGGTGAGATCCTTCTTCTGAAAATCCATAATCTGTCAATTCGGATTGCCGCATACCCTCATCATCGATAACGGCTGGCAATTCGATAATGCTCCCTTCAGAGGATTTTGCACGGAGTTGGGCATCCTTCAGTGGTTTACCTCCATCGATCATCCTCAAACCAATGGGGCGACCGAGGTGACGAACCGCACTATCCTCTAGGGGCTCAGAGCATGATTAGATGACTTCAAGGGGAGGTGGGTGGAGGAACTCCCCAACGTACTGTGGGCCTATCATATGATGCCGCGAGCTCCCATCAGGGAGACCCTCTTCAGCCTCATGTTCGGATCTGAGGCTATCATCCCTATAGAGATTGGCATCCCAAGTCCATGGACAGAGTCATATGATGAGGAGGATAACTTGAGCCAGCTGCGAGCCAACCTCGACCTCATGAAGGAGGTGCACGATCGGGCATGGCTCAGAATGACCGCCTACTGCCGATGAACCACCAGGTACTACAACACTCATGTCCGACCTAGGGCGTTTATGCCGGGAGACCTAGTCCTTAGGCGGGTCGAGGTCTCGAAGCCAACGGAAGGAGGCAAGCTGTCACCAAACTGGGAAGGACCTTACCAGGTCACCGAGATCCTCCACCACGGAGCATACCGAATCAAGGAACTTGATGGGAAGCCACTCCTCCGAACCTAGAATTCTGACAAACTCTGTCAGTACTATCAGTAATGTACAATATTTGCTTAAATTTAAATATTACATTCTTTCTTGAATTTGAAATGACTCGCCCCTTTTGGCTAATAAAGATATGTTCGGGTATCTTACCTTTTTAGCGAAAAGCCCGACTCTGGTTGGCACTGAAAGCCCAAGGCTAGCTCAGCACAAAAGCCCAACTTCGGTCGGCACTAAAAGCTCAAGGTCAGCTCGGCACAAAAGCTCGACTCCGGTCGGCACTGAAAGCTCGAGGCCAGCTTGGCACAAAAGCCCGACTCTGATCAACATTGAAAGCCCGAGGCCAGCTCGGTACAAAAGCCTTACTCTGGTCGGCAATGAAAGCTTGAGGTTAGTTCAACACAAAAGCCCAACTTCGGTCGGCACTAAGCCCGAGGCTAGCTCAGCACCAAAGCCCGACTCCGATCGGCACCGAAAGCCCAAGGCCAGCTCAGCACCAAAGCCCAACTTTGGTCAGCGCTAAAGGCCCGAGGTTGACTCAGCACCTGAGGACTGACCCCGGCCAGCCCTGAGGCCCCGATGACTGATCGATGCTATAAGCTTATTGCAAGACCTACACCCCGAGGCCAACCTTGACTTTTCGCGAAGGAAAGCTCCAAAACCGGCCTCAACTGTTCCCCAGGGATCCAATCCCATGACAACGAAATCATTGACTTGCTCATGGCGAGCAAATGACTACAACGACTCCACTAGGGCCGATGTAGCCCCATTAGGAATCCTAGAAAGGTAGACTAAGTAGAAGCCACCTTCGAGCTAAGTATTCAAAGCCTTCGAAGACAAATTTCAAAGAAAATCAATCATTTTCATTACTTGGTAAATGTTTACAAAATGCCGACCAAGTCAGACTTTAATACAAAAAAATACAAAAGTACGAGTGATTAGGGCTCGGTCGGTGCGGACTCGTCGTTAGCTGCCCTCGGCACCGTGGATGACCCCTCATGCTCCTCATCCGGCTTGATGCCCTTGACGCCGAGAGGCTAAAGACGTTAGCTACCTTCTCTTTACTGTCTTGGAAGCCCTGGAGGTAACGGTCAGTAGAGGCCTCGACCAGCTCATTCACAAAGCTGGCGGACTTTCGAAAGTCATCTACCGCCTTGATGGACCTCCTCTCGGCAGCTGTCAGCTCTCCCTTCTCTTTGGGGCCACTGACAGCACACCTGCACACCTATGGTAATCGAATAGAGTTTTACTAGTCTTTATGTAGCGCTTCATAAAGAGCTAGAGAACCCCAATAAATTATCATAAATGGCAGACACTCAAAAACATATCCTGTTAAAAACTTTTTATTATCATCTCAAATATATATGCACATTCACTCAATCAACACTAAGCATCAACCTGCTCAGATAATATTTTCATAACATTCCTCAGGTAGTTTATAAGATCGCATTCACAATCGACATCAAAATCATAAGTGCACACATCATGCTCATAATTTTTTCCAAAACATAAGTCTCATATTCATATCCAAAAAGGTCTGAAACATCATTACATCTCACTGTACATATACACATATGCAATATACAGATATCAATCCACACTATCTCAATATACAAAGCTATCATCTATACACCCTTGCATCCAAGCAAGCTTCACCAGCTAAGAGTAATGTCCTGCTTATCCTGTGATCCTGGTAGAAATACTTACTGATCTGAAAGAAAATTTCAATCATAGAGGGGTGAGACCTAAGTTCTAGTGACTGGATAACCATCTAACTATGGAGAAATAGAGAACTATAACCTCACATTTTCAACCGCATGCTGATACCATATAGCTTGTATAACTCAAAGTATATTTTTAACATGATATCAAATAAAGTAAAATGTAGCTTATTCTTCAAATAATATACCAGTACTGAAATACTCTACAATAATTTTCCACTGAAAGATAACTCATTAAGATAAAAATTCAAGCATTACAATATGAAAATATACATTCTTTATCTACAGCCCAGACTTTCTTTATTAATTTATTAAATTCCCATCGAATCTGCTTGTCCACTGGTATCTCATGTAAACTCTCCCTCTTAGGATAATTATTTGGCCCACTGGCCCTTTTTAAATCATAATATATGCTCTTAAATCTCATGATACTGAGCTGTGTGTGTAATGCCTCTGAGGTACCACCCTACAGTCACCCTCCTGTAGGTGTACTCTCATCGGGTGCGTAACTAGCAACAGGATCCCCACATAAATAGCACCTCTTACCCGTGCGGTTCACCCGGCAAAGTGCTTGTTCCTTAACCTTAGAACCTCGGGTTTTCTCTCTGCCCCCATGGGCTATATAGTAACCAGCTCCACTGAGCTATGATTCATGCCCCCACGGGCTGCTTACAACCTACCCCACTAGCCTGGTCAAGTGTGCACTCACCCCTGATTCTGGAGTTCATCGTATGATTTATTCGCAAGGAGGTGCCGGCTCAATAGTAGTGTGCAATGCTCATGCTACAGTACAGTCTAAAGGATGATCAGCCCCATAGCTTCTTGATGCTCAGTATGATACATACATCATTTGTAAAGCTTTATCATGCAAATATGCCATGTATACATTAACAATCCCCTCGTCGAAACACATGCTTATGTCTTTATGCTCAAAAATCATGCTCAAAACTTATACTTATTTTTTTATGCTTAAAACTCATGCTCAAAACTCATACTTATTTCTTTATGCTTAAAACTCATGCTCAAAACTCATGCATATTTCTTTATACTTAAAACTCATGCTCAAAACGTATGTATCAGAATATCATAATCTAGATTCTCATTTCTCATATTTGAAACAAACATAATACTTTGCTAAATATAACATGCCACAACTAGGTATTAATTCATTATACTAGCTCAAATTAACTTCTCATTGCTAGATGAGAAACCCACTCACCTTAGCAGGTTACTCCTTAACTGGTACTCAACTCCAGTATTTTGGCTTCCTGGAATAACCCTCTTGACGTACGTCAACATATAGATACAATAGCTATTAGGATTACCTCCACACGAGGTTTTCCCAAGAAACCATGCATGCATACATGATCTATCCTCTAATATCTCATTATTTTCTTTCATCCTTTCTCTACTCAAGATTTCTTTCACTATTACCTAAAAATATAAGAATCATAAGAAAATCTAAAGTCATGCAAGATCTAGGGAAGCTATAGCTTACCTGGAGTCAAACACAAACCCCAAGCTTCCCTTTCCCTTCCTCTTTCTTTCTCCTTCTCCTTCTTCCTCTTCCTCTCTTTTCTTCTCTTCTTTTTCTCTTTCTTTCTTTTCTCTGCTGAACCCATGTTTTCCCTTTTTCTCTAATGACTTGGGGGCCAAGTCATGGGTAACTTAAGGGCTAAGGCATGCCAAAATCCTATTTTGCTCTCAAACACTCTTAACGCACGCTTTTGAAAAATACGTGGCTCACTTATAACCATGATATTTTGCCCTTAGATTTTTTTTTTTTAAATTACCCTTAGCACAATTAGCAATTGACACCAGAGCCTTTTCCAAATTTGCCCCCGATATAATATTTTTTAATCGATTTATAGCCCAGATAATTATTTTTCATTTAAATCAATACTTTTATGTAACATTTCTAAGAAAAGACTTTATCAACTTGAAGAGCTCGATTTTAGAAATCCAGCGGTTCAAACGGCACTCAAATCAGACTTAAAATAGAATAAATATAAAATTTTTAAGATTTAATCCAAAAAATATGCCGTCTTAGAGTCGGCTCCAACAGATTTAGTGTCGGCTCAAGCAAAAATTGGTATCGGCTCCATAAAATTAGAGTCGGCTCTAATATTGCAGCATAAATGCTAAGCTTCTATTTTTTCTACAGGTGTCGACACCCCCTTCTGCAGGTGTCGACTCTAAAGCATGCCAAAAGTTTAAAACCGTGCAAGAGTCGACTCCAATCCAATTAGAGTCAACTCTAATTGCTAAAAACATCATTTAAGGATAAAACTCAAACTAAACTTGATTTTTCTTATGATTTAAGCTTATTAAAACTTAAATCTCTTAATTTCTTAAATCAAACACCTTAGCACTCAAAAATATACTCATTCACTCCAAAATTTCTTCTCTTTACAGTTATCAAAAGGTCAACACGCCCACACTTCACTGAAACCCTCTGACTTTCATTTCAAATAAAAATTCTATTAATATTACCAATAAATTATAGGGTTTTTGGGATGTTACAGCAGCCGCTGCCCTTGCCTTGGTGGCCGCTGCCCTTTCTTCGGCGGTGGTGACCACTTCCTTCGCCCTTCGAACTACGGCCTCCATCTCCACTGCCCAGGTGTCGGCCATCCTCGCCACCTCTTCTGCATTCTTGGCCCTCTCCTCGGCCTCTTTCGCCTCGATGGAGAGGGCATCGATTCAGAAGTCCCGGGTGGTGATGACCGCCATGGTAGCTCCTAGTTGCTCCACGGCCACCCGGGCATGCTCCACCTCAGCAGCCACCCGGCGCTCGGCCTCCTTGAGCTCCTCAGCCCATTCGGTCCGCACCACTTCTAGGGCTTCCTCTGCCCTTTCAGCTTGGGTCTGGGCATTGGAGCCTCCTACTGGGTCTGGCGAAGAACGGCCTCACCCTGGTCAAGGACTTCCCTTATGGAGACTAGGGAGTTCACTGACTGCGTCAAAGATATTGTCAGCACAAGACAGTTAAAAAAATCTTAGAATTCTTGTGAGACGGAGCACTTACCCATATGTGAGCCATGAAGGCTTCTCGAAGGAAGGCCGAGGCCCCCAGGCGGTGAAGCTCCCCCTGAAACCCTGGCAGGCAGATCTGAGAGATCAGCCGCTCCGCCCTGAGACCGTGGTTCATCACCGAAGGCCGGAAGGGAATTGCCCCGGCCTCGCCTCCCTCTACAGCCTCGACTGGTTTCGGTGCTGTGGGTGTTGTGCTGAAAGTTGACGACATCTCCTCCACCGATGGCCCCGCTGCTATCGGGTGGTCCCCACTCATCCGCTCCCTCACGGATGGGCCATTGTTTGGGCTTGACCCTACTTCTGTCTACACCGGTTTGGCTGCTGAAATGGCAAGCTCCGCCGGCGTGGTGACCGCCTCAACTCTCACTCCCTCCGAAGGAGTGTCGGCCATAAGGTCGATGGCAGGGCTAGGCACTTGGTTCCCTTGGGACTTGCGCTCTAAGGGAGGGGGGACCGTGCTGGGGATCGGCTCGGTGTCTATATTTGCTACCTCCCCCTCTGCCCCTCGGCCCCTTCGAGGGCCCTCTTTCTCTTAATTGCCACTCTCCTTTCGACATGGATTGGTATCTTCATAACTGCATAAGTCAAAGGCCGAGGTATGAGCACAAAAAAAAGAAGGGGAAAAGAAACAAATCAAAGATTGGGAGGGGCCTGCAGCTGCTCATCGCCGCTCAAGGAGATGCCCATGAGCCGAAGATTCTCCTTCGACAGGAGTTGATTGCAGCGGGGGACCGAACAGTAAGCAGCTGCTCGAGCGCCTCCTTGTTCCTTGGGGCCATTGACTGATCCCTGTTCGGCCTTGTGTCCCAGTCTCCCCACCTCGGCCTCACCCCCTCAAGGTTATCAAAAAAGAAGTGGGTCTTCAACCCCTTGACAGATGAAGGTAGGCCTAGTTTAAGGGTTCGACCAGGCCTAGGCTGGAACAGCCACCAACCTGACTGTTGGTGGAGGGTGTAGAGGCAGCGAAAAAGTAAAACCCTAGCTTCTATGCCCTAGAGGTGACATAACACTATGAAGCTGCAGATGGTTCGAATAGAATTTGGAACCAACTGCATGGGCGTTAGGGAGTACCGGTCAAGGAGATTGTTGAAAAGGGGTGATAGGGCAGGCAAAGACCTATCCTAAGGGCTACTTCGTAGACATCGATTCTACCAGGCCAGGAGGAGATTACCCTATCGTCGAGGGTAGGGAGGAACAGACGGACGCTGCTTGGGATCTGGTAATGGGCCCTAATATTCGCTAATTCTTGGCCTGTGATGGTGGAAGCGACCCCTTTTGGGGATTCCGCCCCCACCCTTGATGAGGGACCGACGATCGCCGGGTGACCCCTGGTGGGGGCCCAACCGGCGATTCACCGCTTGGACAGAGGAACGAGGTCCTCGGAGAAAGGAGAGGAAGAGGACCAGGAAGGTGGAGGAGATGGGGAGGTTTGTTGTCGCGAGGATGAAAACCGATCCTCAGGTGGGATGGAGGAAGATCAAGATGGAGAGGAGGCCATGGGTGAGAAGCTTGGGATGATCGGAGGGACTAACCTGAATGAAGGGGGAAGAGCAGCGAGAATGACGGGATTCAAAGGAAGAAGGCTCGGGCAAGGTGAGAGCTCGGGGAGGAAGACGAAGATCTCAGAGGCAGAATACTAGGTTCAAAGCTCCCTCCCCAGCTATACACCAGTTTTGAATCATCCCGCCTAGTCCGACCGGCCACATAGATGCCCACCATAGGTGGTGATGCCTTGACAGGCATCTAGCACGCAGAACGCTCTGCCTTCAGCCAATCGCGAAGCTTCGGTGACGTCAGCACCATGATGGCAATGATGGTGGTTGCTTTTTTATGGGTTCCAAAAAGACTCCCCTATTTCGATAAGGGTTCCCACAGATCTAACGGTTGATAGGGGTGGTGGAAAGTCACCTGCGCTAAGAAATCACTATCCCCAAGGACAAGCATCCCTCCATGATTGGCAACGCACCGGTATCAGCCACCTGGGGATTTTTACGCCCCTTTCGCCTGGCAAGGGGTGGGCCTGCGTCGTCTCAGGGATGAGGGGGTATCTGATGTGGTTGATCGAGCCACGTTAGGGTTGACAGGAGAAACAACTGATGGAACCTCGGCCTTGGCCTCTAAGACCCCCTCGGCCTCGGACTCTAAGTCCCCTCGGCCTTGGACTCCTAGTCCCCTCGACCTCAGACTCCAGGTCTCCTCGGCCTCGGGCCCTTGTACTCGGACTCTAGGTCCCCTCGGCCTTGGACTCCAGGTCCCGTCGGCCTCGGACTCTAGGTCCCCACTACCTCGAGCCACCTGACACTGCCACATGGCCCACTAACCGCCTGTAGCTACCACGTGGCTCACTAACCATCTGCAACTGCGTGTGGCCACTATCCGTTACGGTGCACGCCTGACGCAACTAGGCCCACCTTCTACCTATGGCGCCATGCCTGGCAGAAGGCTGACAGGGCGGGATACCTCTGACATGCTCAGTATCGGTTGCGACTTGTCTCTGTCAACCTTGTCATCTATGCACTACCAAACAATAATGTCTCAGAATTAACCACCTTCCAAAAGCGGGAAAGAGGGATCTTCGAATAGGTATAAGAACCTTCGCTCACAACGAGGGAGAGGATTTGAACTCAAGCTCTCTATTTGTCATTAGCTCTTTCTTCACTGTTCCCGAATTGCTTACTTGAGCATCGGAGGGTCCCCATCGGTGCAACTAGTTTCTAAGAACTTTCTTATAGAAACTTTGTTCGAAAGGAGACTCTTCTTTTCTCGACGTTCGAGGAGCGCAACTTGACGGCAATAGTAATGACTTCCTTAATTTGGATGTTGGAGGCAGACATATTGACCCTTAAGCTGCTGCTCTGATTTATCTTGCATAATGATTAACGACCGAAATCATAATGATTCAGACGTTAACATGCCTCGTAAGGAGCAAAGAGTAATTTACCTAGGAGATGAGTCATAGCCAATGCCACTGAAATCAAATCATGTTCCTTTCTGGAAGACTAGTTTTAAAGAAAGCCGGTTAGGGTTTATTTTATTTTATTTTTATTTTATTTAATAAAGATATGAGGGATCATACGAGTGAAGTGATAAAAATTAATTCTGTACCATGTTGTGTGTTTAAGCAAAAGGAAGGAACGCCCTACTTGGCAGAACTCCCCCTTCGCTCAGCCAAGATTTTTCCGGGGGGCTTGTTTGCAGAGCACAGCAGGCCAGGCCAGATCAGGAGGCTTTTATGTCGAAGAAGATTGGCATGCATGGCCCAATTGACGCTTATCTCACTGGCCTGGCCTAGCCTATAGCTAATTTTCAGGCGTAGAGAGGGATCGTTCAAAGCATTGTCTTATTTATTAAAAAGTGTTGCTGTCGGAATCTGTCCTCCGACTCAGATGCGGTCGGGCTACAGTACGAGCTCTCTGCCTAGATGGACCTGCAAATTAGTTCTCATGCGAGAGGCGTTGGGGGTGGCCCTCTGCAGAAGACCCTCCGATGCTAAAGTCAGTGAAGATCATCAATCAACAGAAATGGGGAGAAGGCTCTCACTGAAGAGTCCCTCCAGGGCTCTGAGCAGAGCAGAGCGCTAATGGCGGAAGCTAAGGCAGAAGGAGAGAGAGGGTTCCAGTGAGCTAGTGTGCGCGTACCTGAGGAGTCGACAGACGACTCTATTTATAGAGGATCACCTGATTCCCTGGGGGCATCGTGGGTCCGAAAGTCGTTAGGATCTGAATCAGTTTGTTATGAGGCCGGTAGGATTCGTATCTTGTTGGTTAGAGGATCGACGGCTAGGAGAGCTCGTTGATGTCTCAAGATGTGGTGAGGAGATAGGCTCCAGGGCCCTAGGCCACTCTTGCGGGTCCTAGGTCACTCCCGGATATGATTTCTGTTTGGAATCTCATGAATTCGGGTTCTCCTGCGTCGAATTCGCAGAGGCACAGATATCGCTCGGGCTAGGCCGAGCGATGGGAGAGATCAGCTAAAGGGGCCGAAAGATGACATAGCTCGGCTAGGGCCGAGAGACGATATAGCTTGGCTGGGGCCGAGAGAGGTGATATAGCTCGGCTGGGGCCGAGAGACGACATAGATCGACTAGGGCCGAGAGAAAATATAGCTCGTCTAAGGCCGAGAGAGGTGGTTCGCGTCTTGGGAGTCCTTGGTTCGGCGAGGGGCTAAGGCGCCCCAACTTATCGAGGGTGACCTATCTCGAGCAGGCGTTGCATAGTGGATAGGAATCAGGGCTAGCCCTAGCCATGTGCACAATTATTGACACACAGTGATTTTACCCCTTAACACATGCCCCCCACTCCCTAGTTTGAAACGTAAGTTTGGGCATAGGAAGTATAATTCAGGTGGCATAACTTGAATGGAGGGATCCGGGTTTGACAGCCTGCGTAATGATGCCCTATTTAATGCAGCGCGGCCATCGTGCCTTTGTGAGATGTGCCTTTACAGGGCACGTCACATAAGGCTCCTTTGAAATAGCGGTTGGGGAATTGCCACTTAGCAAATCCTGGTTTTTACGGAGTCCGCAATGGCGGTTCCGGGTGTCTCAGTTGGGATGCTCTATCTTTCTCTTAAGGCGGTTTCTTTGAGGGAAAGCAAAGTCAAAACGGCGCCATCCCTGTTCATAGCGCTCTGTCGTTCTTCTTTGGAGAACCTTGCTCTCTACTTCCTCTATAGTTTTGCTTGGTGCTTCCCTCGGCCAGCAAGATGATGAGCCCTGATGATATGGTTTTGGAGATTGCCGCCGAGGATTTGGGAAGAATACGCCAAAAGTATGGCATCCCCTCGGATATTATTCTGACATTACCAGAGCCCGAGCATAGGGTTTCGCAAGATCTGGAGCATGGGGTATTTCTTTATGAAGACAGTCTGAAGGAGAGCCTTCGATTTCTCCTTCACCCCTTGGTGAAGGAAATCATGAGATTCTACAATATTTTCCCGGCGATGGTGGTTCCCAATAGTTGGCGCAGCATCATCGGGTTTATCTCAATATGCAGCCGGATTCAGGTAACGGCGACTCTTCCTCTCTTCCGTGCCTGTTATTATCTGATGCCTGGGAGGAAATCAGAGTGGCCTTACATTGGACCCCAAAGGTCTTTCAAGACGATAACAGATAAGCCATCGTCTATAAAGGAGTGGAAGGTCAGGTTTTTCATTGCCGAGGGGAACATCGGCTCTGATTTTTTCTGGGGATGGGGAAACTTTGTTCAATATATGGAAGCACATCTGACTCTATCTGAGCAGGAGAAGGTGAACTTGGAGGTCCTTCACGACGGTAGGATGTTTTTGGCCAACGATTTACTGTCGGAGGAGGCTCTTTTCGCCGCCGGGCTTAGCCTCCTTGACCCTCATAGTAAGTTTCTTTCCTTTTTCCGTCGATTTCGTTCGAGTGAGTATGTCTCGGTCTGACCGCTTGCTCTCTATTCCCGCAGCCAAGAAGTCTGAACTATCGGGTCGTGTCAAGAAAGGGTTCAGCAAACGCCCGAGGGAGAGCAGCGGGGGGGAGAAACGTAAGCCCAAGAAGTCGGCTCATTTTTCCGAAGAGCGCTCACCAGAGGTTGAAGCAGTCGCAGCGGAGGCACTAAAAGAAGAGGAGGATACGGAGAGGACTGCTGAGGTCCCCTATCCTCTAGTGGTGAAAATAGTAGACAGCCCGGATGAAACTCCATCGGCTTGTCTAGGAGCCTCTTCTTTTGCAGGTGAGCCAATGGGTGGCACGGCAGATGTCGGTGCCTCTGAGGGCCCTCCTTCGAGCGAGGAAATGCCTCTGGCCTTGGCGGGAGGACAGGAGGGATCTAGGGGCAGCGATGTAGGGCTGGCTGTAGTGGAGGCTCAAAAGGAGCCTATGGCTGGAGAACATCCTCCTGGAGTGGTTGGGGAGATTGGTGAATAGACCGAGGCATTGGCGGAGCCTGTGAGGGAGGAGCAGGTACCCATGATCGAGGGAAGGAGCTCGGACAAGGGGAGAGAGCAAGGTAAAGGTCTTGCGGCCGAAGCTTCTTCCACCAAAGTTTTAGGTAAACTGGCGCCTGGGCTAGCCGAGTTATCCGAGGCATCCCAGGTTAGTATTCTGTTGAGGGAGGCCGAGAGGGCAAAGGATCCTCAATCAGAGGTCGTCCAGACCGATCCTTTGGATGGCGACGGTCAGCCTAGTGGCTCGGAATCAGCCATCGAGGTGGCGTTTGCGGCCCTGATGAGGTCAGCACTGTACCCGAGCATAGGTCCCTCGGCGAATGAGTTCGCAGACCTAGATCTGGTTGATGCCACGTTTGGCTAGCGGGGCGTGGTGACGAAAGCCCATCTTCTCCCCGAGATCAACAATTCTATCCTCATGAGGCTAGCCAGGTCCTACATCTCCCGGGTGAGTCATTATTCCTGAGTAGCGAATGCTTTATGGTTAGCTTGGTCGCTCTCTTCTTACTTGTGCTTCATTATGCAGAGTGCTTTGATTACTAGGGCGCTGTGCTGGCGCTTGAATCTAGTGACAGGGGCTAGCTCCTAGGCTAGGAGAGTCAGCGCCGAGCTTCGATCGCGGGCGGATGCGTCTGATACATTTGAGCAAGCTCTGGGTATCGCCAACGAGAATTTGGCAAAGATGAGGGTGCTGCATCAGGCCGCCCTAGATGACGCGTCCAAGCTGAGGCTCAAAGTTAAAGAGCTACAAGGGCTCCTGGCGAGGTATGATGACGCATGCCTGGAGTTATCGCGGATCAAGTCTAAGCATGCTGGAGAAATGGAGACTATCAAGAAACAGTTTAGTGAGAGCCTAGGCAGGCAGAGGAGAGAAGCCGTCGAGGAGAGAAATCGCCTGAACAAAATGCTTGGCGAGTTGGAGGAGAAGGTGTGGCAGCTCATCCGCGGTATAGCTGACGGGGATGACAGGATCAAATGGCACCAGGAAAGGTTAACCCAGCTCGATAGCGAGCTCTCCCAGGCCTGGGGAGAAGCTGACAGTAGGCAGTCGAAGATCAGCAATCTCAAGGGCAGGATCGAGCGGGTTAAGGCCGATAAATTGAGGGCTTTTGACGAGGTCAAGGAGTTGACCCAGAAGTTATCCGGCAGGAGGAGGAGGTATGGTACTACCCCTTTTTGGCTTCCCTTGCTAGCTCACCATGACACTGGCTAACTTTATTTTTGCAGATGAAGAAGGCGGAGCTGGAGAATCGGAGCCATATGCGGACCCTGCAAGAGGAATTGGCATCCAGCCGAAAGAGGAGCTCAGAGCTCGAAAGGCGGGTCGCTGAGACCGAGGAGCATATTGGCTTGCTGTAGAGCCAAACTGCTGAAACTGAGGGGTAGGTCGCTTCACTTCGAAATCAAGCTGCTGAAGCCGAGATGCGGCTCGCTCTGCTCAAGGGCGAGCAAGATGTAAATTGTGCCGATGCCTTCCAGCTTGGGGTGGAGGACGTTCGAAGCAAAATATCCAAGGAGCATCCAGAATGGGACCTCTCTTTCTTGGATGTTGAACCTTTGAGGCTTGTACCCCAGGAGCTGAAGAGGATGAATACGATGATGCTCCGGACGTCAACCTCGACGCTATTCTGGATGCTAGTGAGGTCGTGGCCCCTGAAGGACGCTTTAAATCCATCATCGAGGAAAAGATAACCTTTGAAGTGGGCAAAGCGAGCCAGGCTTCCCCGAGCATTGCTGAGGGCACTGCTGGAACTGATCCAGCTTCTGACTCCTGAGAGTTATTTGTGTACCTTTGCCTTTTTTAGACATGTAGTTTGGTCTGATTTTCAATGAACGGGCCCTCAGCCCCTATTTGTTGCCTTTTTAGTCAATCTTTTTATTGCAGACTTCCTTTCGACTGTGAACAAGTTATGACTTGTTCGTGTCGTTTGGTCGATTTAGTTCAGATTTAGATGAATGTCTCGGTCAAGGCCGAGGTATAGGGATAGCTAGGCCGGGGCCGAGTGATGTGATAGCTTGGCTTAGGCCGAGAGATAAGATAATTCTGATGAAGCCGAGTGGCATGATAGCTCAGCTTAGGCTGAGAGATAAGATAGTTCGGCAGGTGATGGCAAGGATTGCAGAGGTATCTTGGTTAGAGCCGAAGTTGGGTAACTCGGCCCGCGCAAGGCGAAGAGGCGGGCTTGCCTTTCGAAGGGAGTTTGGTCCCAAGAAGAGGGATGTTTACTGGCGCGCCGTCATTTATTTATCCTTTTCGGAAAAGGGGGAGTGATTCCTCGCTTCCCGCACACGGCCACGGAAGCGGTAACGCATGGCAAGACTTTATGGTAGTGGCGTTGGAACTGATGGTTCGGGTGATCGGGGTGCTCGCCCGAAGTAATTTAAATACCGGTGGATGGTACGCCATTGTTAACCAATTCCTCTGCCGATTTCCTGTTGTCCTGTCCAAGCTTACAGTAATAGGATGGCTTCCAAGGATGGAGGGAGGTCAAATGGGATACCAAGTGGCGTTGCTGGCGGCTTTGGGGTGCCCCGCCTAGGCCGTACCACGATAACTGTGGATGAGGAGGTTCTGGCATCGCTACTTGCGGACCGCGAGCAAGTCCGGAGACTGGCTAAGCAACACATGGCTCTCTCGGCAAGAGAGATCGAGCTCCTCCGCCAAGCCAACAGTAGGCTGGAGCGGGAGGTGGTGTCCCTTCGACAGCAATTGGCTGATTCGGCTCCGCGGCGTGGGGAGAGTTCAGCAGCGTTCAGAGAAGGTAGCAAGCCCCTGTGACGGCTAATGTATTTGTTTCTTTGTTTTTCCCTCTTGTAATGAACAAAGAAAGGTTTATTGGAACTTTCTTGTTTGATTGCTATTTCTTAAGTATTTTCCTTTATCGTCCGAGTCTTACGGAACGAAACATTCTCCCGGAAAACCTCCAACACAACATCCTTGTTTTGACCGAGGTAAATGGGGCTCGTAGATTCTAGTTGGGGCATTGCATATCGCTCGGTCTTTATCGAGATTTTTGACAAAAGATGCACTACGATTTTAGCCGGGGCTTATATTCCTAGGACGTGCACTCCGACCTTAACCGATGCTTCCGCACTTTGGGTATAGGTCGGGGCTTATATTCATAGGACGTGCACTCCGACCTTAACCGATGCTTCCGCATTCCGGGTATAGGTCGGGGCTTATATCGTGTCCCATTATCATTGAGACAAAAGTGGTTACTTTAGACTGGACAGAAGTACAAGATCACGTGCAGTCATGCTGAACGGAAAGGGGATACTTCGGTTTATCCCAAAGTATGGAGGCAGTTTTGGCCTTGAGCGGAATCACAGTGCAATATCTCGGTTTATGCTGAGGCTTAATGGGCAGTTGGGCCGGAGCAGAGGATATTGAGATGTCCTCACTGAGGAGTACTTGGCTTCTGCGCCCTTTTATTATTCTGTCAGTGCCTTATCTTTTCCAAGGCGAGTCGACTCCTTTTTGCCGAAATGGATGATACGGCCCTGTAACCTACAAAAGGTTACTTCGGCACTTTCTAGGGACACTAATTATGTCGATCTTTTTCAAGGCGGGTCATTTCGATGTACGACGCAAACGCTTGTTTGCCATTGGAGGGTGTCACTTTCACCGGGCGATTTTCCAGGTCTGCCCGTATCTCTAAGATCAGCGGGCGATTTTCTGCATTTAAGACCTGTGATCGGGATCAGAGAAAATCTTCTGGCGTATGTCATGGGCTGAACAATGCGTTTGGCGCGCATCGAAGGGCACTATTTTCATCCTGGGAGGCCACGTGGTAGCGTGGATTGGGCATTTTGAACCTCGGGGCTTACTACTTTAACAGCTGCTCCCGGTCCATTTCGCTTATAAAAAGGGGAGGAAGGGGCCATGCTAGGCCATCCCCAAAATTTCTTCTCTGTGAGCTATGAAAGTTTTCATGATGTCTGCGTCCCTGAAGCTGAGAGTGGTGGGACTGAGTTTTCCTTTTGTAAGCCACCTTCCTACGAATAGTCGGGATGACGAAGGAGCCGCTGGAGAGCAGCTCGTCCTCGAGGGAGGAGCTTCGGAGATCATATGGAGAGCGCACAGGAGGTCCACAGAGATCACATGGAGAGTGCACATATACGCTTCATGTGTGTCCTTTGTGGTTTGCTATGGGGGTCGCAGGGTAGGAAGTGCACATGTACCCCCATAGCATGCGCGGACTTTTCCTTCTCCCTCTGGCTGGATGCTTAGCCCCTCCGTGTGGGGAATCTTCCGCAATATGAAGAGGAAGTTGAGAGCAGTGTGGGGCTGATGGTCCCCTATCTCTCTCAGTTGGGCAGCGGTCTGCAGCCCAGCATTCCACCCAGGGGGAAGCTTCCTCAGCATCTGCATCCATGAGTCTGTGCCTCTTTTTGGATCTCTTAATTCATCCAGAGGATCCATGGGAAGCCGGCCTTGCTATCTATCAGGGCAAGCTGGCTGGTCGCCTGATCTTTTGGGTCGATGCCGAAGTATCATTGTTAACTGAAGCTGACTGGAGCAGTTCGGCCGAGCTATTTACTCATTTTTATTTCTTGTGCTTTGATGCACTTGTAACTCCTTTCAGGATGTTGTAACTTTTCTTTTGATGAGGAAATAAAGAAAGTTTTCATTCCTTCTTTCTTTAGCATGCTTCTTTTTGTGCTAAGAGTTGTTGCTCCCATATTACGCTTTTTATGTCGCAGCATGTTTCGGCAGCACTGTTGCTGCTTTGTTCTTGATAAGACCAATGTTGATCCTCAGTGAAGAACATGTATATCCATGTGCAAGTCAAAGAGGGACCTGGGCGGTCCTGTGGAGTCATGAAGTAAGCATGATCCTGTTTGCAGAACGAAGCAGGTGTTTTTTCGGGGAAAGATAGCTCGTGGCACATTTTACTTGTCGAATAGTGGGAGGTCGTTTGCCTCTACCAAGGTATAATAGGATGCCTTAGTTGCGTCAGGGCGTGGGGGAGATCACTTGAATAGAGCGGAGCCTTAGGACATCACTCGACTGTTGCTAAGAATCAAGGATATTCTCATCCTTTGGTTCCGATTGGGGCTTGTTAGCTGCTCGGACCTTAAGCGATGTTTTGGAGATTATTTAATCCGGCCGGAGCTTGTAAGCTGCCCGAGTCCAAATTAAGCTTTGGAAATTGCTTGGTTCGGCCGGGGCTTGTAAGCTGCCCAAGTCCAAATTAAGCTTTGAAAATTTCTTGGTTCGGCCGGGGCTTGTGAGCTGCTCGAATCCGAACGATAATTCTTTGATGCATGGCTCGGCCGAGGCTTGTAAGCCACCCGAATCTGAACGATAATTCTTTGACGCATGGCTCGGCCGGGGCTTGTAAGCTACCCAATCCGAACGATATTTTGGGGATTGCTTGGTTCGGCCGAGGCTTATAAGCTACTCGAATCCGAATGATACTTTGGAGATTATTTGGTTCGGCCGGGGCTTGTAAGCTGCCCGAATCCAAACGATACCTTGGAGATTGTTTGGTTCGGCCGGGGCTTGTAAGCTACTCGAATCCGAACGATACATTGGAGATTGTTTGGTTCGGCTGGGCTTGTAAGCTGTCCGAATCTGAACGATAGTTTGGAGATCATTTGGTTCGGCCGGGGCTTGTAAGTTGCCTGAATCTGAACGATACTTTGGAGATTGTTTGGTTTGGCCGGGGCTTGTAAGCTACCCGAATCTGAACGATACCTTGGAGATTGTTTGGTTTGGCCGGGGCTTATAAGCTGCCCGAATCCAAATGATACCTTGGATATTGTTTGGTTCGGCCGAGGCTTGTAAGCTGCCCAAATCTGAATGATATTTTGGAGATTACATGGCTCCCAGCTGCGCTGGGAGCGCTCGGCCATACCAAGCCTTCGTGGGATGCAATTTGGCCTAACCAAGATATATAGCTCTGGCTCAGAGCTCGGCCTAGCCGCGGTACGGAGATTTGGCTCAAGGAGATGGCTCGGTCATGCCAAATGGATGCGTGAACGACATCTGTTTTCTATTGCGACTTTTTGAAAGAGCGACCGTAGCGGTTCTGTCGTGGATCATAAAACAAGATGCCAAAGCTGTAAATAGGGTGAGTCTATAGGGAGCGTACTCTATTGATGATATATGCTGAGGTTGTCCGAACTCCACGTCCGGGGAATGGATTTCTTGTTCAGGTCCTGGAGCTTGTAGGTGCCGGGCCTGATGACTTCCACTACTTGGTAGGGGCCTTCCCAGTTCGGAGACAATTTTCCTTTCTCCAGTGGCTTGGAGACGGACGCTTTCCGGAGGACAAGATCGCCAGGAAAGAAGGATTTGCCCTTGGCTCTAGAGGCATGGTAGCGGGCCACTCTTTGCTGGTACGCGGCCATTCTGATTCGAGCTTTTTCCCTGATTTCTTTCACCAAGTCAAGATTGGTTCGGAGCTGCTCGTCGTTGGTTTCTTCTGAGTAGCTTTCCACTCGCGGAGAGGGGAGGCCTATTTCCACGGGATGATGGCTTCCGTGCCAAAGGCCATCCGAAACGGGGTCTTGCCGATGGGGATTCTCTGAGTAGTGCGGTAGGCCCATAGAACATGATGAAGTTCATCTGCCCATCTGCCTTGGGCTCTGGTGAGCCAAGCCTTAATCCCTTGAAGTAGGGTCTGGTTTGTTATCTCGGCTTCTCCATTGACTTGTAGATGCCCCACTGAGGTGAGGCGATGGCTGATGCCATGATCCTCGCAGAACTCCCGGAACTTGGGATTATCAAATTGCTTGCCATTGTCGATGATGATGGTATGCAGGAGGCCAAAGCGACAAATGATGGATCTCCACACGAAGTCCCTGGCCCAAGCCTCGGTTATCTGGGCTACTGCTTGAGCCTCGACCCACTTGGTGAAGTAGTCGATGGCGACAAATAGAAATTTTCTCTGTCCAGTGGTGAGGGGAAAAGGGTCGAGAATGTCCATCCCCCACTTAGCAAAAGGCCAAGCGGAGGAAATAGGGACCAAACTAGCGGAGGGAGCCTCTGGATGCTGGAGTGCCTCTGACACGGGTCACAGGCTCGAACGAGGTCATCGGCATCCTTTTGCATGGTAGGCCAGTAATATCCCTGGTGCAGTACCTTGTGGCACAGAGATCAACTCTCCATGTGGTTGCTGCAGATTCCTTCATGTACTTCCCGAAGAGCATAATCAGCTTCGGACGGGCAGAGGCATTTGAGCAGCGGCAAGGAAAAGGATCGCTTGTACAGCTGATCGTCGATTAGCACATAGTGTGTAGCTTGCAGTCTCAGCTTCCTTGCTTCCTTACGGTCGGCTGGGAGCGACCCCTCTTTAAGATATTTTAATATTGGGTCGAACTAGGATGGATCGACCTCAATCTGCATCACTCAGTCCGCCTCTGCGATGCTAGGTTTTTCCAAGATTTCATGGGAAACTTTTGCTCGGTACTCATCGACTCCGTAGTCACAAGTCGGGATAACAGATCGGCATGAGTATTTCAGATCTGGGGATCTGGATAACTTCGAATTCAGAGAAGTGAGAAAGCAAGTCCCGCACCTATCAGAGGTACTGAATCATGTTTGGCTCTCGGGCCTTGAATTCGCCCCGCACGTGACCGGCCACCAACTGAGACTCGGTGAAGGCATTCAGCCTCTTCACTTTCAGATCACGGGCAATTCGGAGTCCAGCAAGCAGAGCCTCATACTCGGCTTCGTTGTTGGAGGCTGGGAAGGAGAATCGAACGCCGTACTCAAAGGTCGTCCCCTCGGGGCTGGTGAGGATCAAACCAGCACCGGAGCCATTGGCATTGGAGGATCCGTCGACGTGGAGGAGCCATAGGGCGTCAGATCTTGGATGCTCGGGGGAGTTCGGAGCGGAACCATCTTCTGGGATGGTGCGCTCAAGGAGGAAATCAGCTAGAATCTGAGCTTTGATGGCCGGGCAAGGTTGATAATGGATATCATGCTCGCTTAACTCAACGGCCCACTTAGCATTCTTCCTGATGTCTCCGGGCGATGGACCACCGCCTTGATGGGCTGATCGGTAAGGACCGTCACAGAATGTGCTTGGAAATATGGTCGTAATCTCTGAACCGATATTATCAGGGCCAAGACCAGTTTCTCGATTCGGGTGTACCTTATCTCGGCGTTCCGGAGAAGTTTGCTAACATAGTAGATCGACTTCTGGGTCTTCTTCTCTTCTCTGACCAAAACCAGCCAATCGCACCTTTAGAGACTGCCAGGTACAGAAACAGCATTTCTCCTGGATTGGGGCTACTGAGGAGGGGTGGCGAGCCAAGATATCTCTTGAGGTCCTCGAATGACTTTTGGCACTCGGGAGTCCATTGAAAATTCTTGGCAGATCGAAGAGCTTTGAAGAAAGGAAGGCTCCTCTCGGCTGACCGAGCCATAAAGCGGTTGAGGGCCGCAATTCTTCCCGTCAGGCACTGGACTTCTTTGATAGATGTTGGGGGCGCCATTTGCTGAAGCGCTTGAATCTTTTGCGGGTTGGCTTCGATGCCTCACTGAGAAACTATGAAGCCCAGAAACTTCCCCGAGGTGACACCGAAGGCGCACTTTGTTGGATTGAGCTTCATCTGATACCTTCGGAGTGTCACGAAGCTTTCAGAAAGATCCCAATATGCTGGGATGCTTCATTGCTTTTGACCAGCATGTCATCAACATACACCTCCATATTCCGGCCGATCTGCTCCTTGAAGACTTTATTTACCAGCCTTTGGTAAGTGGCGCCTGCATTCTTCAGACCAAAGGGCATGACACGGTAATAGTAGGTACCTCGATCAGTTATGAAGGCAGTCTTTTCTTCATCTTCGGGTGCCATCCGAATCTGGTTGTAGCCTGAATAGGCGTCAATGAAGGTCAACATCTGATGGGGAGGTGGCATCCACGAGCTGGTCGATTCGAGGGAGAGGGAAGCTATCCTTCGGGCATGCTTTGTTAAGGTCGGTGAAGTCGATGCAGATTCGTCATTTACCGTTCGACTTTTTCACCATAACAACATTGGACAGCCAGCTTGGATAATTCACCTCCCGAATGAAGTTTGCCTTGATGAGCTTGTCCACCTCTTCTTCAATTGCTCTCTACCGGTCAGGGGCGAAGCTTCTTTTCTTTTGCTTCACGGGTCGGGACATCTCGTCTGCATTGAGGCGGTGGACGAGGACGTCCGGCCTGATCCCGGGCATGTCGGAAGCTGACCAAGCGAAGACATCAGCGTTTCTTCGGAGAAAGTCAATCAGCTCCAGTCGGGGCTTCCATTTTAGTAGCGACCCGATCCTTATGGTTCGGTCGGGCCGAGCCTCGTCCAACAGTACCTCCTCCAGCTCTTCGGCTGGTTCTCCTTGTTGCTCGGCGAAATCCTCACGAGCATCTAGTCCGTCAACCTCGGGCAATCTGGATTGCAGGCTGGTGACGAAGCACTGCCGAGCTATAGTTTGGCTTCCTCGAACTACACCAACCCCTCGCTCGGTCGGGAACTTCATAACAAGATGCAGGATGACGACGGCTCTGAGGGACATCAAGCCGGGTCTTCCCAAGATTGCGTTGTAGGGCGACCGGAGCTTGGTCACCAAGAAATCTGCATGCACAGTGGCGATGGAAGGCCAGGTTCCTGCTCGGACCGTCAAAGTCACGACCCCCTCCGGGGTGATTACATCGCCGGTGAACCCCATTAAGGTGGAGTCCACCGCTTGGAGATTCTCCATGAGAAGTTTCATCTTCACAAACACATCGAAGTACAAAACATTGACGGAGCTTCCACTATCAATGAGAATTCGGCTTACATCATAGTTGTTCAAATTGAGAGATACAACCAGCGCATCATCGTGCGGGAACTGTATTCCTTAGAATTCATCGCTGGAGAAAGAAAGCTTGTCAGTTCGCGCTTTCTTCGGCGCCGAACCTTCTTCATCGTCCCTCCCGCCTGAAGGACCACCGACCGCCTCAATCACATTAATGTGGCCAGCGACCGGAGGATTTGGGGGAGGAAGAAGTTGCTGCCGGGCTCAGGCCGACGATCGCTCCCGTTTCTTGGCTCGGGGGCTCCCCTAAACCGATCCAGTCTATCCTGCTGGATGAGCCTTTCGATCTCATTTTTCAGTTGCTAGCACTCTTCAGTGTCGTGTCCATGGTCGCGGTGGTAGCGGCAATACTTGGCGGGGTCTCTCCGGGCAGCATTTCCTCAAAGAGGAGAAGGTCGAGGGAGTTGGCGCTCGATTTCCATAAGGATCTCCGCTCTTGGGGCAGTGAGCGGAGTAAATCGATTGAACCTCCTAGGCGGGCTCCGGGTGCGGTTCCTTGGCGGCGGCTGAGGAATCCTTTGGCGGCGAGGCGGGCTTGGCTGACGGGCAGGTCGGCGCTTATCTGAGCCTTTGGGCTCCATCTTCTTCGTAAGCTCGGCTCGGGCAGCTCTCGTGATTCTTTGACTCTTGCATATTTGTCTGCCAGAGCCATCATGTCGGAGAGGTTTGGAGGGTAGCTGACCTCCAGCGCCAGGTAAAAATCACTTTCCTTCAATACTCTGCCCGCTAGGGTGGACATGGCCACCTCATGATTAAGGTGGTCCACCTCTAGCATGGCTGTGTTGAAACGGCCGAGACACTTCTTCAAAGACTCCCTGTCTCTCTGCTTAACCTCAGAGAGAGAGTCGGACCTCTGTCTATGACAGCGGCTGCTGACGAATTGGCTGATGAAGAGGCAGCTCAGCTCGTCGAAGGAATTAACGGAACCTGGTTTCAAAGCATTGAACCAGGTTCGAGCAGATCCCCTGAGGGTGGAAGGGAAAGCGTGGCAGAGGATCGCATCTGATGCCCCGTGGAACATCATGATCAATCGGAAGCTGCTGAGATGATCGTCGGGGTCGAGGAGCCATGATAAGGCTCGATGGCAGGCAGCTTGACGTGGGAGGGAATCATTTTCTCCATCATCTTCTTAGAGAAGGAGATGCCCTGCTCCGCCTTATTCTGAAGCGGATGGGCCTGCTTGGCGGCGTCTAGCTCTTGACGCATTTCTTGGAGCTGGCGGCGGATATCCCTACCAAGAAAAGCAGAAGGGGCAGGACAAGGAGGATACTGAGACAGTGTTGAATCATGGCGAGAGAACACCAGGGAGAGGGATCGGGCCCGCCGAGATCTAGAGAGATCTCTGCCACGGACTCCTTGGGAAGCTAGCTCAGCTTCTCTGGGATGGCGAGGGGGGTCCGCAACCTCAACCGGGCCGAAAGAAGAGGCCGCTGGATGAGCGGGGGCTGCATCCTCCTCAGGGGGATAAGGGGCAGAAGTAGCCAGACGGGGGGCTACGGGGCGCCCCTGAATCAGGTGGGCCAGTGCCTGGACTTGCTGGACCAATGTGACGAACTGGTCCCAGGTCACCAGGGCCGCCAGTGGTGATGGAGTCTCAACTGGTGGTGGTGGCGGTGCAACACTGCTCGCCGGATCAGGTCTTTGGGAGGCGACCTGATCTCGGGCCTCGGAAGTAGCTTTTCTTGGTTGGCCATGGAAGGGGTTCTCTTTCATATCGAGATCCTTATCTCCTGGATCACAAGTTTATGAGACTTGAGGGCCCTTCCTCTAGCGCCAATCTGTTGCTGCCGGAATCTATCCTTCGACTCGGGCGCGGTCGGGCTGCAGCACGGGCTCTCCGCCTGGATGGACCTGCAAAATAGTCCTTACGCGAGAGGCATTGGGGGTGGCCCTCTGCAGAAGACCATCCGACGCTCAAGTCAGTGGAGATCAGTAATCAACAAAAATGGGGAGAAGGCTCTCGCTGAAGAGTCCCTCCAGGGCTCTGAGCAGAGCAGAGCGCTAATGGCGGAAGCTAAGGTAGAAGGAGAGAGGGTTCTAGTGAGCTAGTGTGAGCGTACCTAAGGAGTCGGTAGACGACTCTATTTATAGAGGATCACCTGATTCCCTGGGGCGTCATGGGTCCGAAAGTCGTTAGGATCTGAATCCAGTTTGTTATGAGGCCGGTAGGATTCGTATCTTGTTGGTTAGAGGATCAACGGCTAGGAGAGCTCATTGATGTCTCAAGATGTAGTGAGGAAATAGGCTCCAGGGCCCTAGGCCACTCTTATGGGTCCTAGGTCACTTCCGAATATGATTTCTATTTGGAATCTCATGAATTCGGGTTCTCCTGCATCGAATTTCGCAGAGGCATAGATATCGCTCGGGCTAGGCCGAGCGATGGGAGAGATCGACTAGAGGGGCCAAGAGAGGATATAGCTCGGCTGGGGCCGAGAGAGGTGATATAGCTCGACTGGGGCCGAGAGAGGATATAGCTCAGCTAGGGCCAAGAAACGACATAGCTCGGCTAGGGACGAGATAAAATATAGCTCGGCTTGGGCCGAGAGAGGTGGTTCGCGTCTTGGGAGTCCTTGGTTCGGCGAGGGGCTAAGGCGTTCCAACTTATCGAGGGTGACCTATCTCGAGTGGGCATCGCATAGTGGACATAAATCAATGCTAGTTCTAGCTATGTGCATAATTATTGATACACAACGATTTTACTCCTCAATAAAAAGCAAGATGATCAAACATAAACAGAAGCACGCAGAGCAGAGGAGAGGAAATAGTAGAGATATTTAAAGAGGAAGCAAGCTCCACAAACGGTAATTATTGAACCGTTTATCATCATGTCTAGAAATTGTACAGCCTATAATGCCCGATGCACTGCTTCCTTTGTTGCATGCATCAAGCGGTCGTATCTGGTAACTCTCTCTCACTCTCTCTAAGTATGTACTCTTCTATTATTATTATTATTATTACTGTTTACAAAAGCCACGAAATTGAAGGGGAGAAACAAAAGAGAACATGCTCTCTCCCTTTCTCTCTCTCTCTCTCTCTCTATATATATATATATATATATATATATATATATATCAGTCCACCGAGGTGGGCTCTCCCCCACTTGCCATCCACGGATGCCCTGCATCACCCAAAGATCACGCCCAATAAATTAGAAATGATTTATTTTCTAAGAAATGAAAGGAAAGGAAAATAAAGAGAAAACAGAGGACTAGAGGAAGAGATATGAAAACCAGAAGCATAATTAATCAATCAATCAATTAATTGCTACTTACTTAGGACCTGCTCGGCGGACAATCTTCTGGGGACGTCCTTGCAGAGCATCCTTCTCATCAGGTCCTTGGCTGCCGGCGACACCCCGCGGAATATCCGCGGTGGGAAGCGGAGATTCCCCCGGAGCACCTTCTCCAATATCTCCACCGCCGACTCCCCGAAGAAGGGCGCCATGCCGCCCAGCATCATGTACAGGATCACCCCGCAGCTCCACACATCCACCTTCTCCCCGTACTCCCGCCCAGCCGCCACCTCCGCCGCCACGTAGTACGGCGTCCCCACCAGCCCCCTCATTGCCCGCCGACCCTCATCGCCCAGAAAGAACCACTCCGCCGACCCGAAGTCCGCCAGCTTGAGCTCTCCCCGGCCGTCGAAAAGGATGTTCTCCGGCTTCACGTCGCGGTGGGCGATCCCCCGGCGGTGGCAGGCGGCGATCGCCTCCATGAGCGGGACCATCACGGCAGCGGCCTCGGGCTCCGGGAGCGGGGCGCGGCCGGAGATGTGGGCGAAGAGGTCGGAGCCCGGGCAGAGGTCGAGCACGAGGTGGAGGGAGTCGGCATCCTCGTAGGCGGCGTGGACCTGAACGGCGTGGGGGTTGCCGGCGGAGGCGAGTTGGTGGATTTTGGCCTCCCGAAGGGCGAGATCGCGGTCGAGGGAGTCTGAGAGGAGGGCCTTGTCGATAGATTTCACGGCGAAGTCCTCGCCGGAGGCCAGAGAGGTGCAGCGGTACACGGTGCCGAATCTACCCCGTCCGATCTCCCGACCGATCTCGTAGTCCCGTCTCAAACCCTCCATCATACCTCGCTCTCTCTCTCTCTCTCTCTCTCTCTCTCTCTTCTCCCCCTAAAATTTGTTTTCGGCGTGCGCGTTGCGTTGCGTTGCGTTGCGTTGCCAGGGCTAAAAGGAGAGGAGTATAAATAAACACGTGAGAGTCGCCCGGCCGGAGCCGTTTGGTTAGCAGGGATCCCCGCGGAATATTCGACCGCCGTGGAATTCTGTGGTATTTTGACCACGTCTGACATCTGACTGTCAAATTGATGAGTCTTGATCGGATGGCTGGCTGCTGATGCGTGGCGGTGGGCGTAATGCTAATACTTGCGGGTTGATGGAAGGAAACCGTCCGGAAGGCATCCTTTTAATCTTTGCCATTCCCAATCCATGCTGTGATGCTAGCCTGCCTTGCCTAGCTTACAGCCAGCCTCCTCATTTATTTCCCCTCGCGTGTTCGACGCTGCAACCAGTACTGGAATTAGGGGGAAAATTTAATAAAATTGCAAATATTAATTTCTCATTTCCTATTTTTAATTAAAACTTATATATATATATATATATATATATATATATATTTGCTGATTTGAAGAACATTCAGCAATGGTGAATCCAAAAAATTATCCAAGTCAGCAATATGGATCGAGTTGTTGTATGCTTCTGATCTATTTTTCAAGACAGGCCGACATCAGAGTATGGAGCAATAAAAGAGTTTCTTCTTTGTATCGAGCACCTGGAGACTTCTTCTGAAGTATTCTTTTTTACCTAATAAATGCGACTGTGAACAAGAGTTCTTCTTTGCCTGGACACATATGATTTATTTGTGATGGATGAATTTTTTTAAAAAAAAATGATAAAATTCATTGATAGTCCTTGGTACTTAGCTAGCTGGAGGGAACCTTTTTTTAAAATATTTTTTCTTATATTTAAAAGCTAATTATTGATTCTTTCACCGTCAGAACATGTTTCACTCTACAAGCCATCGTACGTTGCACGCATAAAACAAAAAAATGCATGTTATTTAGCAACACTTTTATCGTTCTACCATATAATTAATCAACTCACTAGTATAGATGTGACAGGAAGACAAATCAATAGTAGTGAATATTAAAATACCTTAAACAGTCCTTATAAAATTTATGACAAAACAAAATACTTCTGATAGCCTCCTAATTTTTTTATAAATAAAAAAAATGATGATTATTTAAAACACAATGGCACGTACGTGCGGGTGGCTATGATCTGAAGTCGTTTTTTAAATCGGTGCCTTTTAACTTATTACAAAAAAGGGGTTAAAGCGAAAAACACTACTTTAAATGGCGTTTTTCGCTTTCATCTCCTCATCCTGCTGCGCTGACGTGGAAGAAAAATGAACAGAAATCGTCATTTGAAGTGGCGGTTTCTGTTCAGAAATCGCCACTTCAAGTGGCGATTTCATGAGACTGAAATCGCCACTTGAAGTGGTGATTTCATGAAAGAAATCGCCACTTCAAATGGCGATTTCGCAAATCACTTTTATCTCCCATGCAAAAAAAATAAAACGGATAAAAAAATGGATATAAGAGTAATTAATAAGAGGAGAAGAGATGAAAACTTATGGTTTCAAATCAAGTAGGAGAGTAATTAAATAATATATTTTTATTTATCTTATTATTATTTTAATTAAATAATATCTATATAGTTTCAAATTGAGGAGATAAACGGTACGGTTTACGAAGTATTCGAAAATTTGAAACGTGATCTCTTCATGGCGTACGTAGAGACAGGTCAATTAATTAAAAGTGATAAAAGAGTGATTTGAAATTTAAAGATTTGAAACTGTATAGATATTATTTAATTCAAAATAACAATGCATATTATTCTAATTTTTATTTTGGTTTATGTTTCTATTTTAAAAATTCTTTATTTTTAGAAATTATTTCATTTATTTTTAATCTATAATTTTAAATCTTTGAATTTAATTTGAAATTTAAAAAATAATTAATATTTATATTTTATTTATCTAATTTTTATTTTTAATTTAGAAAAATAATTCTAAATTTTAAATTTAATAATATGAAATTAAATAATATATTTTTATTTATCTTATTGTAATTTTGAATTAAATAATATCTATACAGTTTCAAATCTTTGAATTTCAAATCACTCTTTTATCACTTTTAATTAATTGACCTATCTTTACAGAAGTCATGAAGGAATCACGTTCCAAGTTTCGAACGCTTCGTAAACCGTACCATTTATCTCCTCGATTTGAAACTATATAGATATTATTTAATTCAAAATAATAATAAGATAAATAAAAATATTATTTAATTACTCTCCTACTTGATTTGAAACTATAAGTTATCATCTCTTCTCTATACCATTTCTTTCCTCGATTTGAAACTATATAGATATTATTTAATTCAAAATAACAATAAGATAAATAAAATATATTATTTAATTACTCTCCTACTTGATTTGAAATGGTAAGTTTTTATCTCTTCTCCTCTTATTAATTACTCTTATATCCGTTTTTTTTTTTTTCCGCATTGGAGATATAAGCGATTTGAGAAATCGCCACTTGAAGTGGCGATTTCAGTCTTATGAAATCGCCACTTCAAATGGTGATTTCTTATCATCCTTTTTTCACTCTCTTTGGCTGATGTGGCACAACAAAAGTGAGAAGATGGAAGTAAAAAATACCATTTGAAGTAATGTTTTTTACTTTAAACCTTTTTTTTTGTAATAAGATTAATTCCGACGCCTTTTTTCTAAAATCGGCGCCAAAAGGCACCGTTTTAAAAAATGACTCCTATGATCTGGATCCATGATGCTGTGACACGGGGCACAGCGCCCACCAATTGAGACAAGAACCGTCAGCACTGGAACATTACTTTTTATAGCATAAACAAATTTGTCCTCAATTCCTAGCTCCTATTCCTGGTCCAAGACTCCAAAAAAGTGTTTAAAAAGCAAACCAGTCCGTGTCATAGGTTATAATTTTGAGTTCTTAAACTATTTTAATGATCGATAATATGTCACGGTTGGAGGTGAGGCCCAAATTAAACTGGCTGGTTGGCAGTGGTCCACGGTTTTCCTCGGAAAAGAATAAAACTCACGAGTGGTGGATGCATGGATCAAAAATATCAGGCTGCTGAGTGCGAAAGAATCGACAGGAGAAAGGGGATTTGGAATCAACAAGGAGACCACCAGCCTGCCCTCTGCCTGTGCTGTGGTGACTGCTGACTATGATCGATCCGCCCGGTGATTTTGTTTCCAGTCAGAGACGTGATTGGCTCGTCGAATTTTAACGCGTTTAGACCGTGTTTGATATAGAAAATAAGAGGGATATCTAGAGGATATCTTTTATTCTCAAATGCTATAGCTAAAGAGGATAGATTTAAAAAAGTTTAACCAAAGGGGATAACCCATGTTTAACTATGGGTTATCCCCTGAACTTATTTCCTAGGAAATCCAGGAACAACTAAGGCTATGTTTGATAATTTTTTGGCTATCCCTGGATAAATGTACAGGATAGCATTTATCCAGAGGATAGCTAAGGGGATAAGCACCTTTTTAAAATTACCACTCTACCATCAAAGGGATAACTTTTTAGTTATTCCTGGGTTCCCTAGGAAATAAGTTCAGGGGATAACCCATGGTTAAACATGGGTTATCCCCTCTAGTTAAACTTTTTCAGAACTATCCCCTGTAGCTATAGCATTTGGGATAAGGAGGGACATATAGGGGATATTCCTCCTTATCCACCATATCAAATACATTCTAAAGTTATCCCTTGATGGCAGATTTATAATTTAAAAAAAATGCTTATTTCCTTAGCTATCCCTTGGATAAATGTTATACTATATATTTATTCAGAAATAACTTTTGAGCTATCAAACACTATCTTAAAGTATCCTTGAGGGGATCAGGAAACTTAATTTCTGCCTTCCTTTCTCTTCGATCAGCCGCTCCTTCAATACTGAGAAGCTGACCGCTTTCACGCGTTCCATTTGTGATAAAGGACGTGATTAATTGAATTATGGCCATAAGATTTTGCTTTCGTTTTCGTTTCTTTCATGAACAGAATATATATATCTCTCTCTCTCTCTAAGGCCGGCTAGGAGTAAGGATGTTTGTTTTGGGGGGGGGGGGGGGGGGGGGGGGTGGTGGTGTTGTGCAGTATTATTTTCATATTTCTTTCTAAAGGCAAGACAAAGAGGATGTTGACAAGTAAACAAGATGGTTCATCCTGAGTGTTATCTAGGACATATGGCTTTCGGAGCTTCCTCTCTTGCATTGGCCTACTCTTATTAGTACTGAAGTTCCTTGGCATATGAGAGTGCCTGATTTGATCTCTCATGATCTCTGCTCCTGGCATATATCCACGATGTCTTGATTTTTTGATGAGGAACTTGCTCGTTGAATTCTTTCCATTATGCTTGTTGATGGCCGTGCTAAGGATATTAGATTATGAAGGAGATCATGTCTCTTTAGGACTTCGATCAGAGATCTTGTGAAGATATATAGGCCACAACCTCAGGACACGAGGAATGCTGCTTGGATATAGAAGTTTCATATCCATCCCAGGCTTCAGCTCTTTCTTTGGAAGCTTGAATGGAACTATCTCCCTACTTGCTCCTTGCTCTCAGATAGGGGTTTGTCCATTCAGGCTACTTGCCCTTTATGCCAAAGTGAGACAGATTTGGCATCTTATGGGATATCAGCTTAGGGAGGGGGTACGAGCTCTTGGCAAACCTCCCTTCTAAGAGATATAAAGAAGGATAGCCAGCAGCAGGGTGTCACTTGGGCTGCCATAACGTACCAGATATGGTTATCTTGGAATCAGCTGATCTTCACCGAAGACTTTGTTTTCCCTTAGCGGATTGCTCGGAAAGCTATATCCTTCTCTGCTGAATTCTCACTCCACTGCTATGCTCTTGATTTTAATAGCTCTGGTCATTGGGGTTTCCTTGCTACTTCAGTAGCGAACCGACATACGGTTTTTATCTCTTGGAAGCCCCCTCAGGCTATGTTAAAATCAACTTTGATGGGAGTGTGCGGAGCAGATTAGCTGGCTCTGCTTTTATTATCAGAGGGATGGATGGAGATATGCTGGCGGTAGGGGGATTTGGTCTCATTGACTTCTCTATTCCTATGGTAGAGTTGTATGCAGCGTGGGCAGGCATTTCCTATGCTACAGGGATCCTTCATGCCTAGAGTCTCTTTATAGAGGGAGACTCTCTCACAGTTATACGCTGGCTTCGGCAGGTTTGCTACGGTCACTCTCCGAGTAACCCTCTGCTTATGGATGTTTGGTCTACTCTGCGGGACATCTCTAGCTCGTAGATTCATCATGTTTACTGAAAGGCCAACTTGGCAGCTGACTGGGTTGCGAGTGCAGCGTCCATTGCTCGAGCTTTTGGTTATGGAAATAGGATGACTCCTATCCCATTGTACGTAAGCATCTTCTATTTTCTGATCTATCCGAGCTGACTTGCACTAGACTGATGTGATCTCCGCCTTTCCAAATAATAATAATAATAATAATAATAATAATAATAATAATTAGGGGGATGGGGGCAGCCGGGTGCCGACCTCCTTTGTCCTCCACGTCACTTATTAGCCTTACCTATTTCTATTTGTTACGAAGCGGCAAATGGACTCAAAGATCACTACTTATGTCACCATTCTTCATGTGTGATGTAATGACTCAGCATGGCATGCACCGATATGTTTATTATTTTCATCTATTATTATCATGCCCCAAACTTACCATCTGATTTGGCCACATGACACGGCCACATGAACCCTAAGATAAGCCCTAGAGACCATGCAAGGGCTGATATAAACAATCCATACTATATTCCACAAAATTTTTATCATTTAAAGAAATAGTAATTATCACAATTAAAAAAAACTGGGTAAACATCCACTAATGTCATAAACATAAGTTTATTATTTTCTCTACAATCTTTAAAAAAATTATTAAAGTAGAATTTATATCTATCTAACTAATCACAATAGGTGCAACGTCATTGTATCCTATCCTATCAAATTAATCACCTTAACCTATATAAAAAATTTCAATGGATATAATGAACTCAACAGCCCCGTAAGAATCTCCTACATAAAATTTACCTTCTTACATAGCAATTTAATAGATAATCTTTATGGTATAAATACATGACTAAGAAAATTCAAACCACCAAACCAATAAATGTAGATGCCATCATGCAATCATGTAACACACATCCAATAACTTCAGACTCAACCAGTTATATATTGGATCCAATTATACCTAGTTTTCAGCTCTAGACTACCATAACACGTTCCAGCCCATGGCGAGGCAACCACGATATCACACTCCAGCCTATGATAGGGCAATGCTGCCATATTTTTAGCCTATGATGGGGCCCACATTATCACACTCCAGCTTGTGACCGGCAAAACTACCACATTTCTAGCCTATGGCAAAGCTCTCACATGGCCAGCTTAGAACATCAACCCTCATGCACTCATGCATTACAACTAACACATAGCATACATATCAATGCATTGTAACTCAACCATAATTGACAACACAATAATGCAATCAATAAAAATATTCATGCTTCTTCAGATTTTTTTAATGATCAATTTATGATCACATCACATAAGTATTTCAAAATAATCCACTAAATTACAAATTTGCCTAATTTTAAAATGATAAAAATTTTATAAGTCATAATTAGGCTATATTCATCAATCAAACCAAGAATCAGAAAATAGCACGGAATCCATAATTCACCCAATAGAAATCATCAAAAACCAAATAATTATTATTTATACAATACCGATAAAAATTATGTAGGAGAATTCTTACTTCACAATTCGGCTAACAATCCCTCACTGACGACTCGAATTTAACTTCGTCCTGTCACGCTGGTTGTCCCCTTTAGCTGACATAATTTATATATTTTATTTAATTGATATAAAATAAAATTTAATAAAAATAAAATAAAATAAAAATTAATTTTCCTTCTAGAACCCATCATTGGGTTTCTGCTATAATCCGAGCACTCACCCTTCTTTTCTCCCTTTTTTTTTTAATCCTCTCATCACGTTCATCACTTGTGCCTACTTTCTTTTCATCTTTAATGACTCGCTAAGGACTTGCCTCTCTTTCCTAGCATCCATCGATATCCTGATGGTGGCATTCTATTGGACGTTCGGTGGAAAAAAATTGAAAGGTGTTATTAATATAAGTATTTATTTCTTTATAATTTTCTAGTAATTTGCCTAGGTTATATCATTTGAGTCTCATACTATTATTATACTTTGCTATATCAGTGCACTCAAAATATACAACGCTAAAGCTGATCGAGTTGCAAGAAAAACACTTACTTGGGAGCCAGTTAAGGTATATTGAGTTGCACATTCTTTTTATAATTCATAAAATTAGATATTATTTGTTTGAATCTTATAAAATCTTTTAAATTTATTTTTCAAGTGTCCTAAGCAACCATTAGGTATTGAATGTGGCTATTATGTCATTATATATGAAGGAGATCATTGAGAATCATATCATTTCAACTGATGAAATGTATGTTATTATTGTGTACATGATTCATATAAGTAGTACTTTATATGGTTTTAGATTTTTGTGCCATATGCTATTTAGTGCTCTTTTCTGAGTAACTTATGTATATATGCAGTTTTACGAGAAAAAACTTATAAATAAGAAGGGATCAAAATTATGCATGGAAAATGGGTCTAGTACTTGCAAGTTTTTATTTAAAGAAATATTATGAAAATGTTAATTGAAGTTTGGATTATCTGAAAATATTATGGATGTTTGTATGACAATATTGGATATTTCAATTCAATGTATTTGAGTTTTTTTGGAATTGAAAGTATATGTTTGTATGACAGTATTAGATATTTCAATTCAATATTTTTAGAATATTTTTGGAATTAAAGTTTGCATGACAGGATTGGATATTATACTTCATTTCAATATAAAAACGTAGTCTAAATGTACATAATAGACTACATTTTTTTGATGAAAAAGTAGTCTAAATATATTTAAAGACTACGTCTTTTTAACTTTTAATTACAGTTTCTGATAAAAACATAGTCTAAATGTATTTAAAGACTACGTTTTTTTGACTTTTAACTATAATTTCTGGTAAAAACGTAGTCTAAATGTATTTAAAGATAACGTCTATATACGTATTCTAAAGAGGGACTTTTAATTACAGTCACACTTTTAACTATACTCACCTAGACAACGGTTTAGAAAATGTAGTCTATATATAAAGACTACATTTTTTAGACATGGTCTAATTAACTTTTTTTAGCAGTAATTTTGCATTAATACACATCTAAGTCCTCTACGTGATGTATCACTATAGATGATAAACTCTCCAGTTTCAACTGGAATAATCAACACCGAGGCTGTCACTAATCATCTTTTCAACTCTTGGAAGCTTTCTCACAATTCTTGTACATTCAAACTTCACTCGCTTTTGAGTCAAGCAAGTTCGAGGTATGGCAATATGAAAGAATCCTTCAACAAACCTACAATGGTATCCTACCAACCCTAAGAAACTGGTATCTCGGATACATTAGAAGGCTTGTTCCGTGCAACCACAGCTTTCACTTTCTTCGGATCCACTGAAATACCTTCTTTAGAGATCACATGTCCGAGAAAAGCAACACTATCCAACCATAATTCACATTTAGATAATTTTGCATAGAGCTTCTCTTCTCGAAGTGTCTGTAATACTATTCTCAAATTTTCTCTATGTTCTTGTGGGCCTTTTGAATAGATCAGAATATCATCAATGAATACTATCATAAATCAATCCAAGTAAGATTTGAATACTTGATTCATAAGATCCATAAATGCAGTTAGAGTATTGGTCAAACCAAAAGACATAACTAAAAACTCATAATGCCCATATCTTATTCTAAAAGTTGTCTTCCGTATATCCTCGACGACTTTATCTTTAATTGATGATATACTGATCGAATATCAACTTTTAAAAATATTTATGCTCCTTACAATTGATCAAAACAAATCTTTAATTCTTGGATGAAAGGATTCCGAGAGGAATATTATTGGTCAAGTGGGCTCCCGTTGGTCTCTAAAATATATTGACAAATCCTTGTGCCTAGTCAAATATCGTAACGATGAAGCCATTAATTATAATCAGCAGCGACATCTGATAAATTTTTTTTCTTCCGGTGCCTTGCTGATTTGTGATTGGAATTATTAAGGTCTTGACATTGCCATCGCTGTCGCCATCCCTTACGTCACCATCCCTTACGTCATGATTGACGGCGGTGGTGCATGCAAAAGCTCGACTCAACTGAACTTGCGTGCAACCAAATTTTTATTATATATAAAAGATAGAGAAGAGAGGCAAAAAGAGATTTCGCTAATTGCACAATAATATATATAATAAACAAAAATTGGAACAAGAGCCCATCAACGTCTTGTGCTGGTCCTTCTCCCCTGTTGGTAAATTTTGTGGTCGCATTTGGGATCTCAATGCCGTGATCCCTGATGTCAGCATCAACGGCAAATGAAAGGAGGACTCAGAGGCGGACGATTTATACGGGTCGAAATGTCAATGTGAGTGAGCGAGTGAGACAAAAATATTCTCAATCTCAGCTAATCGGAAGGGCGGATTCATGGAGGCGCCATTTTAAACAAGGACCTGTCGTCGATTGCGTCTGACGTTACTTCTTATTTGTTTATTTATGTTAAGGGATAAAATCATCATTATATTGATAATCGAAGGGGTTAAGAACAGCTCTGGCCCCACTTGCTACATTGTGCCCGCAAGAAATGAGCTAACCGGTATAATTCGGCGGATCGAGCAACCCATAACTCGGCTTTCCCAAGCTATCTATAGCTCGGCTCCCCCGAGCAACCCATAACTCGGTTCCCTCGAGCAATCCATAGCTCGGCTCCCCTGAGCAACCCATAGCTCGGTTCCCTCGAGCAATCCATAGCTCGGCTCCCCCGAGCAATCCATAACTCGGCCTTCCCGAGCGACCCATAGCTCGGCCTCCCTAAGCAATCTATAGCTCGGCTCCCCCGAGCGACCCGTAGCTCGGCTCCCCCGAGCAGTCCATAGCCCGGCTCCCCCGGGCAACCCATAGCTCGGCTCCCCCGAGCAATTCGTAGCTCGGCCTCATCGAGCGGCCTCATAGCTCGACTCGCACCTCCACAGAACGAAACTGTTTTCGCGTTCAGCTTATTTCTTCTGTCATATTTCAGCCACCCCCGTACCTCGGCTGCTCAAGCCATGCTCACGCCCCGATAGCGCGAACTATTTGTACATTTTGGCAATCAAGGCCGGGTCATCCCTCGACCGTCCGAACCAAGCCCTCCCGCGCCCTTACGGAACCTGGCACGGGAGAGCCCGAATTCAGTGTAACAGAATTCCAAACGATGAATCATATCGATACGTGGCCTAGGGCCTGCAATAACGGCCTAGGACCTACACAGTCATCGGATCTCGGGCCATCAGGAAGTTCTCTCAGCCATCGATCCTTTAACGGACAAGATACAGATCTTACCGGTCTCACAACAACTTGATTCGAATTATCTTCGAATCCCAACAACCCTCGAACCTTCCAGAAGGCGTTCAAGATTCAGGTGATTGCCTATAAATAGGACACTTCCAGGTCTTCCTAGGTACGCATGCACGACTCCTAGCTCAGTCTCAGCATCATTCTCTCTCTTTTACTGCTCCTCCCTTTTCTGTCATTGGTTCTCCACTCGAGCTTCCGATAGGCCATCCCTGGAGAGACTCTTCAGAGGGGTCTTTCTCCATATATTTGTTGTCCGTCGATCTTCACTGACTTAAGCGTTGGAGGGTCTTCCGTGAAGGGCCACCCTCAATGCCTCCCGTGTGAGGACTTCTTTATAGGTTCGCCCAAAAGAAAGTTCAATTAGAAGACCAATCGCATTCAAATCGGAGGATAAATTTCAACGGTAATAATTTGTAATCTACGACGACTGACCACCGAGGGAAAGTAATGTAGCTTTCTTATAGAGAAAGGGAGACACTAAAGTTTGGACAAATTAATGATAGAAATATGCCACATATTAGGGAACTAGGACGTACGGTATAGAGACGTTCCATATCTTTTTTAAGTTTTTAACCGACAACAGTACAGTAATGACTTCCAAGTAAATTCTGCGAAAGCTAACTGGGCTTTAACTTAGCAGAGATCTTTGTATGAGTAAATGAACACGAAATTTAACTTAGCAGCGACAGTGACATGCACGTTCCCAAATAGCAGCTAATGTTGGCAAGTAAATGTGGTAATGCAATGTTCAGTTTGTTGTAGTTTGTTGATGGTTCTTTAGTGTTTTCTTCTTGTAAGTTTGACAAGTCATGCAATTTACAAGTGCAGTGTGTGGATCAGCTTTTGGGTGAAAATTCAACTATATATTCTAAGTACACATAATTGATAATGCACTAGATGGCTAGGTAGTGTTGTGGTGAGATCATCCTCTTCGAACGTTCGTGAGCATTCAGTCATCTTCTCCAGTGAGTTTAAGATCTTCCGACGAGCTTGTCATGATCAAAAGCCTACAAAATATTTCGGAGACATGAGATTCCGACGAAAACCCTCCGACGCTTAAGTCAGTGCTCTAGGCAATAGCCGTAAGCTTGAGAAAGCTCGAAAGAGAGAGGCTTAGAGAAGGGCTTTCTGTGAGCAAATATGAGCGTTTAAGAGTGTTGTGAGTTATTATGATTATCTGGTCGGGAGTCTCTCTTATTCATTTTATTAATCTTTGGATTATGTATGGCTTGCTTGGGAAGCTTGGAGTCTCATGATGAATTATGACTTTTGGGGCTCATCTGGTTTGAGTGGTTGAGGTCTCACGATAAATGATGACTTTTATGGATAAAATGTCAGGACTGATGTTTGTAAGACTGAGATGTTACCACTTGTTAGAGCATTTATGATGATGGCAATAATGGCGAGGCTTGCTTCTTAGTGGTATGTTAGAGCTGCAGGCCAAGTCTCGTCAGAGTAGGTGTGCTGCAGTTGATTGATGGGTGTTGTTTGACTTGAACAATTACGATAGGTTACTGTAGGGCGTGAGTAGCCATTACAGCGTTTGTTTGACGTATCCTCCACGTTGCATATATGTCATTCTATGCTATCAGTGATGGATAGTAGGCCCAAGCATGTGGGCCCGCAATATAGCCATTAAGGCATTGCTTAGATGATTGACTGAAATATCTTTTGGAAGTGTGATCTCCTCCGCCAGTTTAGATACTGTTTCATCAGATCCATCGGAATTAATTAATCAGCGATCTCCATCCAATTCTTCAAAGAAGAAATTGGGGACCGCAGGTGGCTGAGGCCTCGACTCCTCAAGGAACCAAACTCCTTCCCAAGCTACACATTAAGAGCCACGGGCTCAAAGCGACTTCCGATGGCTCGCAATCAACCCTCCACGGCCTTTCCTCAACATTGGTGACAAGTACCGGACCCTTGCGTAAGGCAATAACGAACTCAGCCTCTGACCACTCCACACTCCCCATGGCACATCATTTAGCATTAAAGACGAGAAAGCTGACAACCCAAAGAGCTTCAAGGACATCTCCTAGCTGCATAGCACTCACATCTATTTATTATGGATGAAGCTTAATTTTATCAAGAGAGAATTTGAATTTAAATTTTTGAATTTGATTTGATCAACTAAATAAGCTAATTTTAGGGAAGATTTATTACAACTTCCAAATCTAATTTTAGAAGGATTTGTTGGAGATTTTTAAGTCAGCAAATCAATCCATGATTGCCAAAAGTGTGGAGCCAATTTTGAAAATCAATCCATGGTTGCCAAAAGTGTAGATCCAGTTTTGGAATAGGATTAGATTAAGGAAAGTCTTCGATCCTTTTGTGTGTCTTCTTCAACCGGTGAAGTTGAGAGAAAAAAAAGAGAATAGGAGGCTCTGTGAGGACATCCTCCATGTGCTGTAGATCCTGATTCAACTCTCTGTATCATAAGAGTTTCTGAGAGAGTATATTTTGAGGGCTTGTACCGGATTCAACTCTTAGTGAAGCCTTGCAGATCCTATGCCGCCGTGGACGTAGCCCAGTTTAGGTGAACCACGTAAAATCCTCGTCTCCCGCTGTTTTCTTTTGGATTTTGGTTTCTATTATTATTCTGTGTTTTTTGTTGATTTTATCGCAACTGCGTGCTTGGCCGTACTAATAGCGATCTTATTAGAGAAATATTTATTGTATTCCCTATCAAATTGGTATCAGAGCTTGGTTTTCTTCATATTATTACGGTTGGACAAATCAACAAAGAGATGGCAGAAGACAAGATCAAAATCAAGAAATTCAATGGTCACAATTCGGATGGTGGAGGATGCAAATTGAGGACTACCTATATCAGAAGGATCTTTACCTTCCATTAGAGGGAAAGAAGCCGGATTCAATTAGCGACTCAGATTGGATGATTCTGGATAGGAAAGCCCTGGCCACGATCAGATTGTCATTGACACCTCAAGTAGCGTATAATATTGCAAAGGAAAAGATCACCGTGGATATGATGACCGCTTTAATAAAGCTGTATGAAAAACCTTCCACCTCAAACAAGATATTTATCATGAAAAAGCTCTTCAATTTGAAGATGGCTGAGAATAGTTCAGTGACGGAGCATCTGAACGAGTTCAACACGATGATTAATCAATTGGAGTCGGTCTCTGTTGCTTTTGATGATTCATTCAGAGCTCTTCTTTTCTTATGTTCATTGCCAGAGAGTTGGGACAATCTTGTGATGACAGTCAGCAACTCGGTATCAGGTAACCTTACATTCAATGATGTAGTTAGTTGTATATTAAATGATGAGATGAGAAGAAAGGCTGTGGGTGGGACTTCTACAAGTGCTGCACTCATGGTGGATAATAGAGAAAGATCATAGGAGAGGAAGAAGTTAGAGAAAGGCTAGTCCAAGAGCATAGGAAAGTCCAAGATTTCCCATGAAGTGTTGGAACTGCGGGAAGAAAGGTCACATGAGCAAGGATTGTTGGGGTAAGAAGAAGGAAAAAGGTGCAGAGAGCAAGATAGAAGGTCAGGAAGCAAATGTTGTGAGTACTATTGAGCATAATTTTGAGGATGTGTGCCTGTCAGTCGGCGATGGGGCAAACTCAGATATGTAGTTTATAGACTCAGGGGCTTCTTACCATTGCAGCTCAAAGAGACACCTATTTTCGGATTTTGTTTAAGGATATTTGGTCATGTCATAGTTGGCAATGGACAGCAGTGCAGAATTGTGGGTAAAGGAACAATTGTACTGAAGCCAGTAACAAGCGGAGAATTGAGACTTGCACAAGCCAGATACATCCCAGAGTTAAAGAAAAACCTAATTTCTACCAGCCAGCTTGATGTTGAGGGTTATGTATCCATTTTTAGTAATTCTTAGTGGAAGATTACTAAAGGGTCTATTGTTGTTGTCAAAGGGAAGCGGACAGGCACTCTCTACTTCTTGGCAGACAGTGAGAGTTCAGTTTCAGTGGCAGCAGGAGACATGGGTACAATGACTACATTATGGCACAGGAGGCTTGGTCATCTTAGTGAGAAGAACTTGAATATTCTACATAGGAGAGCTTCTACCTGGGCTAAAGAAGGTGAATCTAGAGTTTTGTGAAGAGTGTATCTATGGTAAGCAGAAAGCATTGGGTTTTCAATTAGCAAGAACTCAAAAGAAGACCGAAAGGCTGGAGTTGGTTCATTCAGATGTCTGGGGTCTAGCACCAGTGGCATCATATGCGGGCAATAAGTACTTTGTCACGTTTATAGATGATTTCAGCAGGAAAGTCTGGGTGTTTGCTATAAAGGAAAAGTCTGAGGTCTTTGGCATCTTCAAGAGATGGAGAGTCATGTGTGAAAGCCAGACTGGAGCAAGTCTCAAGTGTCTCAAGACATATAATGATGGTGAATACTGCAGCAGAGAGTTTGATGTCTACTGCGCAGAGCATGGAATCAGAAGGATCAAGACCGTCCCAGGGACACCAGAGCAGAATGGTGTGGAAGAAAGAATGAACAGGACCATTCTTGAGAGAGAGAGGAGTATGAGGTTTGACTCAGGTCTACCTACATATTTTTGGGTGGCAACACTGGACACCGCAGTGTATTTGATCAACAGGAGTCCATCCAGTACATTGGATGGTGGGATTCCAGAGGAGGTTTGGACAGGAAAATAGGTAAAAGTTTCTTTTCTTAAAGTATTTGGCTGCATTACTTATTCTTTGATTGAGAAAGAGAAGAGGAGTAAGTTAAACTCCAAGTCTACAAAGTGTGTTTTCATTGGATACGGTGAAGATGAGTATGGCTACAAGCTCTGAGATTTTCAGAACAATAAGATCATTCGGAGCAGGAATGTGGTATTTGATGAAGAGCATACTTACAAAGATAGGAAGGATGCAGTGGAAGAAAAGAAATAGGAATTTATAGAACTTGATTCTATCAGAGATGGAGAAATTCTTCGAGTTCAAACTGAAGATGGAAACTCCAAGGATGTGAAGGAGGAAGATGTGGTTGGAACATACAGCCATATGCATACATCGGTACCTTAGCCGGTATCCCTACAGTTGAGGAGGACCACGAGGGTTATCAGGCCATCACAGAGGTATTCTGCTAATTATTATGTTTTGTACACAGATTCTGGAGAGCTAGAATGTTTTGTTGAAGCCATGCAGGATGAAGCTAAGGTCAAGTGGGAGTTGGCTATGAAAGAGGATATGGACTCTTTAAATCAAAACAAGACTTGGGATCTTATGAAGTTACCCACTGGCAAGAAAGCTCTGTTCAAAAAATGGGTGTATAAGATGAAGAATGAGGTCGATGGTACCAAGAGATACAAGGAAAGGTTAGTTGTCAATGGGTATGCACAGAAAGAGGGAATTGACTTTCAGAAGATTTTTTCCCCAGTAGTCAAGATAACATCCATCAGGGTGATTCTGAGCATGGTAGCAGTGGAGGATCTTCATCTAGAGCAGCTAGGTGTGAAGACAGCATTTCTTCATGGAGATTTGAAGGAGGAGCTGTACATGCACTAGCCAGAAGGTTTTCAGGTTAGGGGAAAGGATGACATGGTCTGCATATTGAAGAAAAGTTTGTATGGACTGAAGCAGGCTCTGCGGCAATGGTACCTTAAGTTTGATAGTTTCATGCTAGAGAAAGGCTTCACCAGATGCCAGTCAGATCATTGTGTGTACTTTTAAAGGTACATTACAAATGAGTTCATTATTTTATCCTTGTATGTGGACGATATGCTTGTAGCAGGTTCCAGTATGAGGAAGATAGAAGAGCTTAAGAAACTGATGGCAAAGAAGTTCTCAATAAAGGATTTAGGAGAGGCGAAGCATATTCTTGGCATAAGGATCAACAGAGATAGAAAGCTACGGAAGCTGTGGCTATCTGAGGAGGACTACGTAGAAAAGGTACTGAAGAGGTTCAATATGGAGAATGCAAAGGCAGTGTCAATACCATTGGTAGCACACTTCAAGCTCAGCAAGCAGTTGTGTCCAACAACTTAGAAGGCAAGGGATGAGATGATTAGAATGTCATATGCCTCAGTCGTGGGAAGTCTAATGTATGCAATGGTTTGCACAAGACCGGATATCGCACAAGCAGTGGGAGCAATCAGCAGGTACATGCAGAATCCAGGCAAGGAGCACTGGAATGCAGTGAAGTGGATCTTGAGATATCTCAGGGGTACGTCAACTTACAGTTTATGCTATGGAGGTGATAGTCTTCAAGTACAGGAATTTGTAGATGCAGATCACTCTGATGACAGAGACAGTGGGAGGAGCACCACTGACTATGTTTTTACTATCGGTGATATAACAGTCAGCTGGGTATCTCAGTTGCAAAAGATAGTGGCATTGTCAACTACAGAAGCTGAGTATGTGGCGATCACTGAAGCTAGTAGAGAGATGATCTGGTTACAGAGGTTGATGGAGGAGTTCGGCAAGGAGCACGAGTGTAATACATTATGGAGCGACAGCCAGAGCGCAGTTCACTTGGCAAGGAATCTAGCATTTCATACAAGAACCAAGCACATTTAGCTTAGGTATCATTTCATACGTAGTGCGTTGGATGAGGAGCAGTTGAAGCTGGAGAAAATTGATGGAGCTAAGAATCCTGCAGATATGTTCACCAAGGTTATGAGCAGAGACAAGTTGAGTCTCTGTTGCAACTTGGTGAAGCTTTACAAGAGATAGATCAGGAGAGCACGATACAGAGAAAGAAGGTAGATCTAAGATTGATGTCATTAATCTCCAAGTGGGAGATTATTATGAATGGAGCTTAATTTCATCAAGAGGGAGTTTGAATTCGAATTTTGAATTCAATTTGGCCAACTAAGGAAGCTGATTTTGGGGAGGATTTGTTGCAACTTCCAAATATGATCTTAGGGAGGATTTGTTGAAGATTTTAAGGCAGCAAATCAGTCCATAGTTGCCAAAAGTGTGGAGCCAGTTTTGGAAATCAGTCCATGGTTGCCAAAAGTGTGGAGCCAGTTTTGGGATGAGATTAGATTGAAGGAGAGTCTTCGGTCCTTTTTGTGTCTTCTTCAACCGGTAAGTTGAGCAAAAAAAAAAAAAAAAGAATAGGAGGCTCTGTGAGGACATCCTCCGTGTGCTATAGATCCTGATTCAACTCTCTGGATCATAAGAGTTTTTGAGAGAGTGTGTTTTGAGGGCTTATACCTAATTCAACTCTTAGTGAAGCCTTGCAGATCCTGTGCTACTGTGGACATAGCCCAGTTTGGGTGAACCACGTAAAATCCTTGTCTCTCATTGTTTTCTTTTGGATTTTGGTTCATATTATTATTCCGTATTTTTTGTTGATTTTATCGCAATTGCGTGCTTGACCGTACTAATAGCGATCTTATTAGAGGAATATTTGTTGTATTCCCTATCAATATTCTCCTTTCCTTCCTCAACGTCGGATCTGAGAGTGAGATCGAGAGAGAGAGAGCAGGGAGAACAAAGGTGTTGGGCGAGGGATCTGGCTCCTAGTGCCAGATTGGGACATCAATGGGGGCAGAGCAATAGACTGCTGGGACAGAGGCCGGGCTGGTTGGAATGGATCCAGACAGCTGGGGAAGACCGGGAGAAGACCATAAGCTAGAGTCAGGCCTGCTGCCACGAGCCAGTGTCGGGGCAGCCGTGAGAGGAGCTGGGTCGGAGCAGAGTCCAGCACCTAATGTCGGAACCGGGAAAAACCATGGTCGGGATCAAAGCTGTTGCAGACGACCATGGCTGGAAACGGGAGCAGCCGTGGTTGGGACAGAGCTGAGAGTGGACATCTGGCTTTGGGAGCTAGGACAGGGGAAGCCAGAGAGGACCGGGATGGCTTGGAGCTTTCGGAACTGGATCTGGAAATCAGGACTCGGCTGAGACAGTGCTGAAAAAGGCCAAGAGTCGAGGCTGGAATGGAGTCATTGGGAGACGGAGCTAAAGCCGGGACGGAACTGGCGGTGGCCGTTGCCGGGAGTCCATGTGTCGAAGGCTGCCTTAGGGAGGCCGTCTTGGAGCTGGACCGCCATAAGGGTCGGAGGCCGCCTTGGGAAGGCCATCTTGGAGCTAGACCGCCATAAGGGTCGGAGGCCGCCTAGAAGTACAAGACCGCCTAAGATGCTGGGGCCGTCTAGGAATCTAGGGTTGACTAGAAGGAGAGGCCGCTTAGGGAGACAGGGCTGCCTAGGATGCTGGGGCTGTCTAGGAATTGCTGGGGCTGCCCAGAAATTGCTGGGGCCGAGAAGGATGAGCGAAGGCCAACAAGGATAGGCCAACTTGCCAAGGTCAAGCCCATATGCGGTTATTGTAGCCCATGGGGTCAATTGGCCTCATCAAATGCCCCCCATACTCCTTGAGCTTGTGGGCCTTGCATCCACCAAGCAAAAGGAGTGCTTTTTACCTTTGCACTTGTCATTTCATGCTAACTTCAATTATGATTCCTTCCCGGTAGGAAATTTTCTTTCTTTTTGTGCTGCCTTGTGTGGACATCTTCACTCTCTCTAGAGCCATGCTTTTTTCCTATTCAAAAAACTTTAGGCAATATTGAAGGTAAGTTGATTATCTTTGACTAGCTAGGACAGCTAGTAATCCTTTTCCGATGCGAAGTCTGAAAGTAGATGCTCGTCAACTGTGAGCTGGCGTTGATCTTTTTCGTTGTGAGCTGACTTGAGGCTTCATCATTTTGTTGCCATCCGCCAACTTGGAATTGGGAGGTCTTTTGCTGACTACTGACTTGAGGCTGCCAAGGCAGACTTTGGGCCGTTGAGGCCAGCTCGAGGGCTGTTGAGACCACTCGGGGGCTACTGAGACCGACTTGAGGGCTGCTAAGACTAGCTCGGGGGTTTCTTTGGTCAGTCCGAGGGCTGATGAGACTGACTCGAGGGCTACTGAGTCAGATCCGAGGGCTGCTGAGACTGGCTCGAGGGCTGATGAGACCGTCCTGAGGGATACCGAGTCTAACCCGAGGGCTAGAGAGAGAGAGGCCAACACCATCAACTGTGAGCTGAGGAGTTGGTCTCTCCTAGCCGTGAGCTGACTTTATCTTCTTGGTTGGCTGAAAGTGACCAGCAATACTTTGTAAGTATATAATTTGAGTTAAGGTCTTACCCGGTTGGCCATTAGCCATAGAGGTAAAAAAGCTGCTGAGGCTGAGATAAGGCCACTGAGGCTGAAATAAAATTAGATAGCTCGCTAGAGATCCTATTCAGGTGGCATGTTGGAAGCATCTATCATGGAGTCAAGAAGTTTGTCTTCACTATATGGAGAGACTAGACGATGAAGCAGCATGCTTGGAGCTCCTTTGTGAAATATATGGGGAGAGTTTGTCTCCTTCTGTTGATTTGAATACTTCAACATGTTGACGACCTGCCTTCCAAGGAACTATGTCGACTAAAGGTGGAAGGTACTAGTGCAATCGTTTGAGGGGCTTCATGATTGTGGTACTTGAAGGTGCTCCTATTGATGAGTTTGATGGTGCTCTTACTACTCAATCTGTTGGGGATGCCTCCTAGCATAACTGGTAGAAGTATGAGCACATGCCATCATGCAAAGGCTTGCAACTTAGTATCATAGGGAAATCCTTCCTTTAGTGCCCTCCGTGTGAGTCAGCTTCGTCGACGCGAATATATTTTTGTGCACGACTTAGGAGCTTGACGCAGGAGCTGGAAGGCTTTTTGTCTAGTGAATAAGTGAAGCAAGAGGGGCAAAGTCCTCGTCTCAGGGCCAAAGTGGCCACAGCATCGTTGAGGTAATAAACCTCCATGGCAACCGTCCTGAAATGGGCCATAAAATCTTTTAGGGGTTCTCCCTTTTTCTGTCGAATGAAGAACAAGCTATCTACCATCCGAAGAATCATTCGATAGGCATCAAAGCGCATCAAAAAAGTCATCTCCAACTGTCAGAAAGAGTCGATGTTGTACGGAGGTAGGCAAGAATACCAAGTGCGCGCAACTTTTTAGAGGATGGTAGAAAAAAATCATGCATAAAAGGGTATCAGTTACCCCTTGAATTTGCATGAAAGCCTTGTAGCTCTTGAGATGGTCAAGTGGATCCATGTTACCATCAAACAGATCCAACTGAAGAAGGCAGAATTTTGAAGGAATGGGCTCTTCCGTAATATGGCGAGTGAGGGGTGGATGGGTGTCGTAGTCCACCTCCGGCTAATTATTGAGCCTTTGGCTGAGCTTCTTCAACCGCCGGTGTTGCTTATCTAAGCGTCTCTCCACCTTGCAATTGATACCCTCACCCGATAACTCAGAAGATGAGTAGGGGGAGTAATACCAATGGTGACGTCCCCGCTCAGGCTCCTTCCAATATCGCCGCCTGGGAGAGGGACTGCTCGAACAGTGGGCCATCGTGGTCTCTTGAAAGCTTCGCGGTGGTGGTGCTTAGGTGAAGCATGATGGTGGTGAGCCTCTCTCTGAGGAGATCTTTCGCGAGTGGATTGTTGGCTAACTGGTGCAGCTATCACAAGCGATGTGAGAGGCTTGGGCCGCTACTGAGTAGCCACTGAGCGTTGCTCCTATATCTCATAAACTGCTGCAATCAAGGCTTAAACTTGTTGATTGAGGATGGCCAGTTGGTTAGTTAGAGCAGCTAAGGCCGGTGGTAAAGGAGGAGCAGAGAGGGTGGTCTTTTGCTGCTCAATGCAATGTGGATGCCCCCCGGTGTGACTGGCGGAGACCTCTGGCATGTGCATCACCACCATGGCTATCTTAGAAGGGACAAAGGCTTACAACTCAGGAAGACAGAGCTCTCTTTCCTTCAGTGTGTCCCCCTTTTCTGGCACGCCAATTTGTTGCGGCTAGATCACCCTTCTCAAATGTCTGCGAGAGTTTGGTCACCTTCTTCAGCAAGCTCGAGATCTTTCGATGAGCTTCTCGCGGTTGAGAGCCTGCAAAAAAGTCTCAGGGACTGGAGATTCCAATGGGAACCCTTCGACGCTCAAGTCAATGCTCTAGGAAATAGCCGTTGCTTGAGAAAGCTCAGAAAAGATAGGGAGCAAGGCTTAGAGAAGAGCTCTTTGTGAGCAAGTATGAGCTTTTAGGAGTGTTGTGAGTTGTTGTGGTTACCTAATCGGGGGTTCCTCTTACCCATTTTATTGATCTTTGGACTCTATGTGGCTTGCTTAGGAAGCTTGGAGTTTCATGATGAATTATGACTTTTGGGGCTCATCTGGTTTGAGTGGTTGAGGCCTCATGATGAATGATGACTTTTATGGATGGAATGTCAGGGCTGATGTTTGTAAGACTTAATGTGCTGCCACTTGTCAGAGTATTTATGATGATGGCAGCAATGGTGAGGCTTGCTTCTTAATGGCATGTCAGAGCTGCAGGCCAAGTTCCATCAAAATAGGTAGCTACAGTTGGTTGATGGTTGATGCTTGACTTGAATAGTTGTGGCAGGCTGCTGGGCGTGGGTGGCTGTTATGGCATTTGTCCGACATATCCTCTATGTCGCCCATATGTCATCCTATGCCGTCAGTGATGAATAGTCGGGCCAAATATGTGGCCCTGCAATAAGGCCGTTGAGGTATTGCTTAGATGACTGACTAAAATATCTTTTGGAAGTATGATCACGTCCACCAGTTTAGATGATGTTTCACCAGATTCATCGGAATTAATTAATCAACGATCTCCATCCAATTCATAGAAATTGGTGACGGCAGGTGGTCAAAGGCCTCGACTCTTCGAGGAACCAAACTCCTCCCCAAGCTACACATCAAGAGCCACGGGCTCAAAGCGACTTCCGATGGCTCGCAAACAACCCTCCATGGCCTTTCCTCAACATTGGTGACAAGTACCGGACTCTTGCATAAGGCTACAAGGAACTCAGCCTCTGACCACTCCATACTCCCCGTGGCACATCATTTAGCATTAAAGACCTCACTGAGAAAGCTGACAGCCAAAAGAGCTCCAAGGACATCTCCCAGCTGCATGGTACTCCCGTCTATTCTCCTTTCCTTCCTCAACGTCGGATCTGAGATTGAGTTCGAGAGAGAGAGAAAGCAGGGAGAACAGAGGCATCGGGAGAGGGATCCGACTCCTGGTGCCGGATCGGGACATCAGCGGGGGCGAAGCCGTAGACTGCTGGGACGGAGGCCGGGCTGGTTGGAATGGGTCCGGACAGCTGGGGAAGACCAGGAGAAGACCGAAAGCTGGAGTCAGGCCTGCTGCCGTGAGCTAGTGCCGGGGCAGCCGTGAGAGGAGCCGGGTCGGAGCAGAGTCCAGCACCTAACGCTGGAACCGGGAGAAACCATGGTCGGGAGCAAAGTTGTCGGGGACGACTGTGGCCGGAAACGGGAGCAGCCGTGGTTGGGACAGAGCCGAGAGGGGACAGCCGACTTTGGGAGCTGGGACAGGGGAGGCCAGAGAGGACCGGGATAGCTTGGAGCTTTCAGAACTGGATCTGGGAAGCGGGAGTCAGCTGAGACGGTGCCGAAAGCGGCTAGGAGTCAGGCCGGGACGGAGTCGTCGGGAGACGGAGCCAAAGCCAGGACGGAACTGGAGGCGGTCGTGGCCGAGAGTCCGTTAGTCGGAGGCCGCCTTGGGAAGGCCATCTTGGAGCTAGATTGCCTTAGGGGTCGGAGGCAGCTTAGGAGGATAGGGCCGCCCTGGGGGCACCCAAGAATCTAGGCCGCCTAGGAGGAGAGGTTGCCTAGAAATTGCTCTAAAGAATAAGATTGCTGGGGCCGAAAAGGAATGGACCAAGGCCGACGAGAATGAGTCAACTTGCTAAGACCGAGGTCAAGTTTAAATGCGATTATTATAGCAAATGAGATCAATCGGCCCATCAGGCAGCTTCTTGAGTTTTGAACTGCAAGCTTTTTTTTTCAGGGAAAACACTTTGTACATCGTCTCCGGTGCAGCAAGGTCTACGTGGGCTACACCACTCCTTTCTATTGGTCCATATGGATCCCATGTGGCCTGACATGATGGGACAGAATAGCAGAGAGATAATGTTACTTTTTAATCGTACATCCATTAAAAGTCGTTCAACCTTTCACCATTGGTGTGAAGACGAAAATGCCCTTTCCCTCCAGCCTACTTCAACCCGCCATCTTATCGTAAGGTTCTGGCCTGGAAGAAGAGTATCCGAAGGAGTGGCAAAGCTCTGCCAGACGACATCCTTGCGCGCATTCAAGAGAACAAGATTCTCATCATCGCGGAGACTGGCTGAAGCGACGAAGGAGTTGTGAGTGTTGCTGCTCCAGACCTTAGCTCCCTTCGAATAGTCGAAGAGAACGAGACCTCCGGCCTCATTGAGTTGAAGAAACGAATTATATCCGACAAAAACATGACCGCCGGCAACCTATACAGGTGCCTGCTCGGAGGACGGGATCGATCTCGAATTGAAGCGAATGCCGACTTCATACTGGTTAGGTTCGTCAGGGCGGCTAAGGAACTCCAATGCAAAGTTCCCATCGATTCAAAACCTTAAGACAAAGCATCAGTTCAAACCCACGACACCCTAGTTGGAAACCCACGATACCCTAGTTCATAACCCACGACACCCTAGTTCAAAACCTTAAGACAAAGCATCAGTTTAAACCCACGACACCCTAGTTCATAACCCACGACACCCTAGTTCAAAACCTTAAGACAAAGCATCAGTTTAAACTCACGACGCCCTAGTTGGAAACCCACGACACCCTAGTTCATAACCCACGACACCCTAGTTCAAAACCTTAAGACAAATCATCATTTCAAACCCACGACACCCTAGTTCATAACCCACGACACCCTAGTTCATAATCCACGACACCCTAGTTCAAAACCTTAAGATAAAGCATCAGTTCAAACCCACGACACCCTAGTTCATAACCCACGACACCCTAGTTCAAAACCTTAAGATAAAGCATCAGTTCAAACCCACGACACCCTAGTTCATAACCCACGACACCCTAGTTCAAAACCTTAAGACAAAGCATCAGTTTAAACCCACGACACCCTAGTTGGAAACCCACGACACCCTAGTTCATAACCCACGACACCCTAGTTCAAAACCTTAAGACAAAGCATCAGTTTAAACCCACGACACCCTAGTTGGAAACCCACGACACCCTAGTTCATAACCCACGACACCCTAGTTCAAAACCTTAAGACAAATCATCATTTCAAACCCACGACACCCTAGTTCATAACCCACGACACCCTAGTTCAAAACCTTAAGACAAAGCATCAGTTCAAACCCACGACACCCTAGTTCATAACCCACGACACCATAGTTCAAAACCTTAACATAAAGCATCAGTTCAAACCCACGACACCCTAGTTGGAAACTCACGACACCCTAGTTCATAACCCACGACACCCTAGTTCAAAACCTTAAGACAAAGCATCAGTTTAAACCCACGACACCCTAGTTGGAAACCCACGACACTCTAGTTCATAACCCACGACACCCTAGTTCAAAACCTTAAGACAAAGCATCAGTTTAAACCCATGACACCCTAGTTGAAAACCCACGACACCCTAGTTGAGCAAAGCAATATGCTAGCCAAAGCAAACCCTTTTAAACTGATTTCAGAGTCATCAATGCGAAGCTGGTTAGGTTCCTTCCGTCGTTGACGAGCTCTTCCTTCCTCGTCTGGGCCGGCGTGAAGGTGTATTGTTGCCTCTGTCATCAATGTGAATCCAAGAACGAAAACTACAGTTGTGATGACCAGCATCGCTGCACCGAAGAATACTCCGCTCCTGACGATGTAGCAATCCCCATCCATCCAACCTTTCCCATACCGCTGACCACCGTTCATGCTCGAAACGGTTGCCAGCAGGATCATGGCCAATCCAAAGGTGATCCTACGGCGAGATGATCGATGTTATGGAGCAACAGCATCAGAAAACTCTGTTATCATTACCGGGGCTCAGAAAAATAGAAAGAAAAAAGAAAAGAAAATAAAAGACATACCAAGATGAAACTAAGAGGGTTATGGGGACAATTCGACTTCTCCGAGCCTTCTTCTCTCCAGAGCAAAGCCTGGTACCTGCCGCAGAGGTCCCGACAATCTGGGCTACGGAGAGGCAGACAAGTGCCGTGATCCCCAATCCGAACGCAGAGCTCCTCGGCAACGAACAGAGGCTTCCGTCCAGCTTCATATCCTTTGCCTGCAGAAAACCAGCTCAAATTTCAGCCTCAGCCTCAAAAGAAAATAAAAGTCGTGGGTTTCCAACTAGGGTGTCGTGGGTTTAAACTGATGCTTTGTCTTAAGGTTTTGAACTAGGATGTCGTGGGTTATGAACTAGGGTGTCGTGGGTTTGAACTGATGCTTTATGTTAAGGTTTTGAACTAGGGTGTCGTGGGTTATGAACTAGAGTGTCATGGGTTTGAACTGATGCTTTGTCTTAAGGTTTTGAACTAGGGTGTCGTGGGTTATGAACTAGGGTGTCGTGGGTTTGAAATGATGATTTGTCTTAAGGTTTTGAACTAGGGTGTCGTGGGTTTCCAACTAGGGTGTCGTGGGTTTAAACTGATGCTTTGTCTTAAGGTTTTGAACTAGGGTGTCGTGGGTTATGAACTAGGGTGTCGTGGGTTTCCAACTAGGGTGTCGTGGGTTTAAACTGATGCTTTGTCTTAAGGTTTTGAACTAGGGTGTCGTGGGTTATGAACTAGGGTGTCGTGGGTTTCTAACTAGGGTGTCGTGGGTTTAAACTGATGCTTTGTCTTAAGGTTTTGAACTAGGGTGTCGTGGGTTATGAACTAGGGTGTCGTGGGTTTCCAACTAGGGTGTCGTGGGTTTAAACTGATGCTTTGTCTTAAGGTTTTGAACTAGGGTGTCGTGGGTTATGAACTAGGGTGTCGTGGGTTTCCAACCAGGGTGTCGTGGGTTTGAACTGATGCTTTGTCTTAAGGTTTTGAACTAGGGTGTCGTGGGTTATGAACTAGGGTGTCGTGGGTTTCCAACTAGGGTGTCGTGGGTTTAAACTGATGCTTTGTCTTAAGGTTTTGAACTAGGGTGTCGTGGGTTATGAACTAGGGTGTCGTGGGTTTAAACTGATGCTTTGTCTTAAGGTTTTGAACTAGGGTGTCGTGGGTTATGAACTAAGGTATCGTGGGTTTCCAACTAGGGTGTCGTGGGTTTGAACTGATGCTTTGTCTTAAGGTTTTGAACCGATGGGAACTTTGCATTGGAGTTCCTTAGCCGCCCTGACGAACCTAACCAGTATGAAGTCGGCATTCGCTTCAACTCGAGATCGATCCCGTCCTCCGAGCAGGCACCTGTATAGGTTGCCGGCGGTCATATTTTTGTCGGATATAATTCGTTTCTTCAACTCAATGAGGCCGGAGGTCTCGTTCTCTTCGACTCTTCAAAGGGAGCTAAGGTCTGGAGCAGCAACACTCACAACTCCTCCGTCGCCTCAGCCAGTCTCCGCGACGATGGGAATCTTGTTCTCTTGAATGCGCGCAAGGATATCGTCTGGCAGAGCTTTGCCACTCCTTCGGATACTCTTCTTCTAGGCCAGAACCTTACGATTTTTTATCAGCAAAATCCAAATAAGATGGCGGGTTGAAGTAGGCTGGAGGGAAAGGGCATTTTCGTCTTCACACCAATGGTGAATGGCTGAATGACTTTTAATGGATGTACGATTAAAAAGTAACATTATCTCCCTGCTATTCTGTCCCATCATGTCAGGCCACATGGGATCCATGTGGACCAATAGGAAGGAGCGGTGCAGCCCACGTAGACCTTGCTGCACCGGAGGCGGTGTACAAAGTATTTTCCTTTTCTTCAGTGCCTCTAACATTTTTCGGCCCTCCTTTCGAGCCAAGAAAGTACGTAGGGACAAAACTTCAATGCAATGCTTTATATCCAAGTTCTATATAGTTTTCTTTTTATATGTCTTTCTTTTATTTTTTTATAAGCATCAAATGAATGTGAGGTGTGGTAGCTTATAATTTGCTTGAGGCTTAGATGAAGGTGAGATGACTATGAAAGGGAGAGGGATGGAGAGAATTATAGTGTTGTTGGAATATAAAGCAAGATAACCTAAGTTTCGTTCAAAAGTTGTCTCTAAGGCCTTTCAAAGTTCTATCAAGGCATGGGCACTGGGCCATGCCATGCCAGGCACGGCCCAGGCCCATTGTGCTAGATAAATTACCGTGTCGTGCCTGGCACGGCCCATTAACAAATGGGCCGTGTCAGGCATGGCCCACTAAAAAAAATTCAAATTCGGCATGGCCCGTGACCCATCAAGAAATGGGCCACGGGCCGTGCCTGGCACGGCCCAGCAACGGCCCTGCTGGGCCGTGCCATGGCACGACCCACAAAACGGCCCTTCTGGGCCATTTTGGCACGGCCCAGCAACGGCCCTGCTGGGCCGTGCCATCCAGAATGGCCCTGCTGGGCCATTTTGTGGGCCGTGCCATGGCACGGCCCACAAGGGCCATGCCATGGCACGACTGGTGCCAGGAGCACACTATGCGCCTAGGCACTAGCCAGCTGATCCAAGCCATGATCCTGATCAATGATGATGGATCCGACGATTGCGAACGATCTGATCGGAGATGATCCGACGGTTGCGATTGATCCATGCCATAATCCTGATCGCGATGATCGATCCGACGGTTGCAATCCATCCGATCGGCGATGATCCGATGGTTGTGATCGATCCAAGTCATGATCCCGATCGGCGATGATCGATCGGACTGTTGCCATCAATTCGATCGGAGACGATCCGATGGTTGCGATCGATCCTAGCCATGATTTCGATCGAGGATAATCGATCCAACAGTTGCGATCTATCCCATCGATGATGATCCGACGGTTGCGATCGATCCAAGATATGATCCCGATCGGCGATGATCGATCGGACCATTGCGATCAATCCGATCGGAGACGATCCGACGGTTGCGATCGATCCAAGCCATGATCTCATTCGGCGATAATTGATCCGACGGTTGCGATCGATCCGATCGGAGACGATCTGACGGTTGCAATCGATCCATGCCATGATCCCGATCGACGATGATTGATCCGACGGTTGCGATCCATTCGATCGGCGATGATCCGACGATTGCAATCAATCCAAGCCATGATCCCGATCGACGATTATTGATCCGATGGTTGCGATCCATCCAATCGGAGACAATCCGATAGTTGCGATCGATCCAAGCCATGATCCCGATCGGCGATGATCAATCCAATAGCTGTGATCCATCCGATCAGAGACGATCCGATGGTTGCGATCGATCCAAGCCATGATCTCGATCGATAATGATCGATCGGACTGTTGCGATCAATCTGATCGGAGATGATTCGATGTCTACGATCGATCCAAGCCATGATCATGATCGGCGATGATCAATCCGACGGTTGCGATCCATCTGATTGGAGATGATCCGACGTCTGCGATCGATCCAAGCCATGATCCCGATCGGCGATGATCAATCCAACAGTTGCGATCCATCCGATCGGAGACAATCCGATGGTTGCGACCGATCCAAGCCATGATCCCGATCGGCAATGATTGATCGGACTGTTGCGATCAATCCGATCGGAGATGATTCGACGGTTGCGATCGATCCAAGTCATGATCCCGATCGATGATGAACGATCAAATCGTTGCGATCAATCCGATCGGAGATGATCCAACAGTTGCGATCGATCCAAGCCATGATCCCAATCAGGGATTATCGATCCGATGGTTGCGATCGATCCGATCGGAGATGATCCGACGATTGCGATCGATCTATGCCATGATCCTGATCGGCGATGATCGATCCGATGATTGTGATCCATTCGATTGGCAATGATCCGACGGTTGCGATTGATCCAAGCCATGATCCCGATCGGCGATGATCGATCCGATGGTTGCGATCGATCCATGCCATGATCCTAATATGCTATTATCGATCGAACAGTTGCGATCTATCCAATCGGAGATGATCCGATGATTACGATTGATCCAAGCTATGATCCCGATCGGCGATGATCGATCGGACCATTGTGATCAATCCGATCGGAGACGATCTGACGTCTTCGATCGATCTAAGCCATGATCCCGATCGGCGATGATCGATCTGATGGTTGTGATCGATCCAAGCCATGATCCCGATCGGCAATGATCGATCCGACGGTTGCGATCAATCCAAGCCATGATCCCGATTGGTGATGATCGATCGAACTGTTGCGATCGATCCGATCGGAGACGATCCGATGGTTGCGATCGATCCAATCCATGATCCCGATCGGGGATGATCGATCCAACAGTTGTGATCTATCTCATCGGAGACGATCCGACAATTGCGATCGATCCAAGCCATGATCCCGATCGGCAATGATCGATCCGACGGTTGTGATCCATCCGATCGGCGATGATCCGACGGTTGCGATCTTTCTATTTTTTTCTTCTTACTTATTGTATTATGTTCTAGAGGTCAGGCCTAGCCTCCCTCCCTTCTGTACCATTTTAATTTTAAATTAATAAACTGATAGGGGTCTATGCCAAACCCCCCACCATTATGGTGGCTTTATATTAATAAAATTTCTTTATTCATAATAATTTTTTAATTTATCAAAAAAATTATATTTTTTATAATTTTTTTTATTTGAGCTATTCACGGGCCAGGCCCCAGGTGGGCCGTGCCAGGCACGGCACACCTGGGCCGGCACGGCTCAGGCCCACCAGGGCGGCACGGCTCAGGCCCACCTGGGCCGTGCCAGCACGGCCCAGGGCCGTGCCAGCACGGCCCATGTGGGCCGTGCCAGCACGACACGATGGGCCGGCCCAGGCCCGTCATGGGCCGTGCCGTGCTGGGCCAACAGAAAAAATTTTCTGAGCCAGGCACGGTCCGGTACTGTAGCAGTGCCGAGCCGTGCCTGGCACGACCCATCAGCGCCTGGGCCGTGCCGTGCCATGGGCGGCACGGCCCAGTGCCCACCTCTAGTTCTATCATTGAAAAGTATGAGCTTGCAAAGTAGGATCAGGATTACCTAAAAGCCACAAGGGAGCATTTTGTAGTTGAAACATATTCATTTTCTTTATGAAGAGAGAGAGAGAGAGAGAGAGAGAGAAGGGGAACATCGTGCCAAGCGTATGCTGATGGAGAGAGAGAGAAAGGTTATTTTACTAATACGTGCTGATGATGCCCGATCATCGGTAGTTGACGTCAGAGGACTCCATCAAGATGTTGATGAAGCTTCTCCTCAGTAAGAGACTTGCAAGAAGTCCCAAGGCCGGAGGTTGCTCAAGTAGAGACCTTTTCGACGGGCAAGTTAGTGACCGAGGTCATAGCCGTAAGCTTGAGAAAGCTCGTTAGGAAGGACCTAGAGAATGGAATGTTCCCTGAGTACTAAGAGTGTATTCAGAATGTCTTACCTTACTTAGGATCCCTCTTACCATTTTAAGGACCCTCCATTTCCGTCTGGGGATCAGCCACATGGGATTTCGTGAAGAAGAATGTCTGCAAAACTCATTACGGTTACGTGAGTTTGGACATGGTTGGTGGGCCTGATCTCATCGAACGTGTGGACTAGATGGTTGGTGGGTCCGGTCCCATCAGGCGCATGGGCCAGGTGATTGGTGAGCCTGGTTACATCGAGCGCATAGGCCAGGTGGTTGGTGGGCCTAGTCCCATCGAGTGCATGGGCTAGGTAGTTGGTGGGCTTGGTCCCATTGGGCGTGTGGGCCAGGTGGTTGATAGGCCTGGCTCACGTGGGGAGCCACACGGGCACTTCGGAGAGAGCGGGCCGCCGAGGGCCGCTTGGGAGAAGCTAGGGCAGTCTTAGAGAGTTGCGGGGCTGCCGAGGGCCGCCTTGGAGAGTCGGGAGCCGCCAAGGGCCGCCTTGGAGAGTCGCAGGACCGCCGAGGGCTGCCTTGGAGAGTTAGGAGCCACCTTGGGCTGCCTTGGAGAGTCGATGGCCGCCAAGGGCTACCTTGGAGAGTTGCGGGGCTGCTTTGGAAGAGCGGGACTGCTTTATTCAGCCCCTTGCTGTCAGTTAACTCTGCCATTAATGCCTACGTGGTGCTACCAGCTACATCAGATGCCCTTCCACTCCTGAGCTCGAGGGGTCATGCATCCGCTGACCCTTAGATGAAAGGGGCGCAAAAATTTGTCACCATTGCTGGTTTTCATGCGCCATTGATTATTGGAAGCAGGGGCGTGCCTCCTCGAGGTGATGTCGCTTCAAAGCCCTCCCGCATTTAAGGAAAAGCACAAAAAGTGAAGCCAATCTCGGGCACATCGAGGGAATATCTCTCGAGGGAAGAAAAAGTTAAGCGCCATCATTAAGCCACCACTCTCCATGTCCCATTATTGGCTGCGGATCTCGCTCCTTGTGCGGAACTGAGGCACCATATCTTGGGCAAAGGGGGAGTTATCAACAACTGGATGTTGCCTTTAATCACAGACGGCCGCGTGGCAGTGCCTCGGATGGGATAATTCAAAAACTCCATATAAAATCACCTTACTTGCCCGAGCGTGCCCTTTACGCTTTCATTATCCTTCCTGCCATCTTCTTCCCGAGAGTCCTGAACATTCTAAGCCCCGAACCTTCGGTTCTTACTTTTTGACACCAGGTCGGTCTCTTTTTGTCATCTTCCTCCCTTGTTTTCTTTTTTTCATGGATCGTCGTGCTATTAGGGAGGGCAAGAGGCCTGTTGTAAGCTCCCCTCTATCCTTGGAAGAGGAGGATGAGGTTCCCTTGGCTCATCATAGGCGTCGGCTGGTTGGTGGTGTCACCATCCGCGATCATCCGATGTGAGCAGTTCAACCACCACCACCCCAAGTGTCCCCGCCCAGGGCATCTCCATCTAGGGTAGTGCTTGCTAGGGTAGCTCCACCGTCTCCAGCCATCCGGCCCCTCCTCCGGTGGCCACCTTTGATTTGGCAGGGCCAGAGGGGGCAGCCTCCATCATGACACCTGAGGAGGTAGAAGATCTTAAGGTTAGGTATAGGGTCCCTAGCTTCATTCGTCTGTCCGCACCTGGGCCCGAGGATAGGGTGAACTCCGACCAGCCTAGCAGGGTAGTCCTGTACGAGGAGTTCTTCAGGTGTAGGCTTCGCCTCCCCCTTCATCCATTCATTCTTAATCTTTTAGATAGGTACAAATTTGTCCCAGTGTAGTTGACTCCAAACTCGGTTCGGATCATCTGTTGCTTCGCTGTTCTTTGTTTCTTCCATGGCTCGGAAGCCAGAATTTCTCTGTTTCGAGCCCTCTATAAGCTCCGTCACCACAGTGAGGAAGGGTGGTGGATTTTCACTTCTAGGTCGGGTAGGACCCTACCACTGAAACTCCCCTCCAAAATCAAGGGATGAAAATTTTTATTTTTGTTTGCCCATGTGGATGGAGTGAGGACGGGTTGGAGAAATCACGACATTGGCCCCAATAAAAATCTCGCCATCGACGAGAGGGATCGGGAGCTATTTGACCACCTGACATCCTCCGAGATCCCCCTTGCATGGAGTTGTTGGATGAGGCTAACCTCTATGAGGCCGAATTGGCCCCGATAGACGGTGAGCGCGAGACCTCACCCTTCTCGATCTTTTCTATTTAGTTTTTTTCTTTTTTGACTGTCAATTTTTGTGCAGCGATGAAGTTGCCTGCCGAGAAGCTGAAGACAACAATGTAGAAGAGGAGGGAGGAGGCAGGCGAGGTTGTGAGGCCGGCCAAGAAACCTTGGTGGAAGGTCCAGGGTGAGCCGGCCCAAGCCTTCGCTACTCCTGCGAAGGCGGTTCCTACAGAGGTGTTGATGGAAAGCATCTTGGCTGAGGCACCAATGGAGGATGACATCCCCAACATGGCCGGCTAACCTGCCCATGTGGAAGAGGTCGTGGATGAGCCTCCAGCCTTTTCTGAGCTGGCGGGGGTCGCCAATTCGGAGGTCGAAGATGGGTCTCCGGTCCACACCGAGCTGGCGGGAATGGTTGACTCAGGGGCCGAGGGCGGACACTCGGCTTCCCCCAAGCCAGAGGCAAAGTTATCAGCTCCGAAAGCTGAGGACAGAGAGGAGCCGACTGGCAACAGCGAAGCGGAGCCAGCAACCCCGCGATCGCCGCCCAGTTGGGATCCCCGGCAGGAGCCACGACAGCCGTCGAGGTTCTCGGTAATGGAAAGTGGTTATCTAGTGGAGCACCTGCTATAGAGGATCCATCTTCCAAGATTCAGGGACCAGCTCAATCGTGACCCCATTGCCAGGATTCTTGACGTGAGTTATGTGTCTTTGCTTCAGGTAAACTCCCCTCACATCGTGTTCCTTCTTATTGAATATAACTGAGTTTTGACTGACTGTTTGGCTTTTGCAGACGGCCAACGAAATTCTCACCCTTCGAACGCCTTGATCCAGACCGGTGATGCTGTCGAACACTCCCAGACCTAGTTGGCCAAGTACCGGGGTCGGTGCGATGAGTTGGCCGAGAGGCTGGTTGAGGCTCGGGCCTGGGAGACCGAGATGGCCGGCAAGGTTCTCACGGCTGATGCCAACCGCGATGAATGGAAGGCTCAGTTCAGAGAGGCCGAGGGGAAGGCGGCAATCGAGCTCAACCGAAACTTGACAGTCGAGGCCAAGCTGGCGATACTAATGGAGAGGCTGGAGTCGGCCGAAGGCAAGGTCGACAAGCTGACCCAGAAGCTTGGGGACACCATGGATCGGACCGAGACAGCGAAAGCCAATGCACTCACCATCGAGAAGAGGGCCGCTCTGGCAGAGTTGGATTCCCAGGAAGCCGAAGTGAGGAGGACCAACGCCGGGGCTCGAGCCCAGCATGTTGAAGCCCGAGCTCAGAACATCGTCGAGCAGTTCAAAAGCTCCTCGGCATTCGAGTAGGAGGTGGTCGAGGCTAGCCTCGACACCTAAGCCCAAGGCTTTGCGCACTGCAAGGATAAAGTCGCCCAAGTCTTCAGGATCGATGACCTCAGCTCCGTCCAACCTAGAGACTCAAACATCATGGAGTCGAACGGGCACAAGGCTGGCGATGAACTGGGGCCTATCGAGCCGTAGACGCTTGGGCTCCTTCCTCTACATTTCCTTTTCTTTCTTTTTGCTTGTAATCGACTGTGAGTCGGCCTTCTATAATTCCTTTGAGCTATTAATGGAAAGAAAAAATTTATGTCTAAGAGTTTTCACTTATCTTTTGCAGCTGTCTTGCTTGTCTATGATGTCATACCGGTCTTGATCCTTATGCTAGGAAGCAAGTGGCTGCAGCCCTTCCTGCGATCCAACTAGAGTCAGTGCGAACTCATGTCGTCGGCCGAGTCCTTTGTCCCCTAGGTGCTCATTGGAATGACCACAGGGTGCCGGTGTCGGTTAAGGAATGCTTAGGTGCACCGCCTTAGGGATTTTGTGTGCTGGCCTGAGGGGCAACTCGAATGGGTATAAAGCTATCAGGGTCTTGAACCGCCTCAGAGGTGCCTCCATGCTGGACCGAGTGGTGACCCATTAGCCGCGATGCCGCCGAGCATCTTTAAAACCACTTCGGGAGTTTCATGTACCGACCCGAAGGGCAACTCGAACGGGTACAGAGCTATCAGAGTCTTGAACTGCCTTAGGGGTTTCGTGTACCAGCCCGAGGGGTGACTCGAATGGGTACGGAACTGTCAGGGTCTTGAACCGCCTCAGAGGGGCCTCCATGCCGGATCGAGTGGTGACCTGTTAGCCGCGATGCCGTCAAGCACCTTTAGAACTGCCTCGAAGGTTTCGTGTGCTGGTCCGAGGGGCGACTCAAACGGGTATGGAGCTATCAAGGTCTTGAATCGCCTCGGGGGCACCTCCACATCGGACAAAGTGGTGACCTGTTAGCCGTGATGCCATCGAGCATCTTTAGAATCGCCTTGGTGGTTTTGTGTGCCAGTCCAAGGAGCGACTCAAACGAGTACAGAGCTATCAGGATCTTAAACCACCTTAGGGGCGCCTCCACGCCGGACCGAGTAGTGACCCATTAGTCGCAATGCCGTCGAGCACCTTTAGAACTACCTTGGGGGTTCCGTGTGCTAATCCGAGGGGCGACTCGAATGGGTATAGAGCTGTCAGGGTCTTGAACCGCCTCGGAAGCACCTTCATGCCAAACCGAGTGGTAACCCATTAGCCATGATGCCGCTGAGCACCTTTAGAACCGCCTCAAGGGTTTCATGTGCTGGCCCGAGGGGTGACTCGAATAGATACGGAGCTGTCAGGGTCTTGAACCGCCTCAAGGGCACCTCCACACCGAACCGAGTGGTGACCCGTTAGCTGCGATGCCGTCGAGCTCCTTTAGACATCAGGTCCTCAGCTTCAGAGGTGAATCAAACATAACATTCGAGAATTCTTTTTATTATTATCAGCCAAAGGGTATATCATTGATAATATCGATGAAGGTTGTCCATGTTCTAGGTACATGGGATGGGCCATCCGCCGAGCTCTTCGATCTGATAAGCTCCTTGGTGAAGGACTTCGGTGATGCGGTAAGGACCCTCCCATTTTGGAGATAGTTTGCCCCCCCTCCATTGGCTTGGACACCTTGGCCTCTCTGAGGACTAGATCTCCGATGCATAACGTCTTGGGATGGACCCAGGCATTGTAGTACTTGATCGCTTGTTGGCAAAATGTGGCCATTCTGAGCTACGCTTGGTCGCGCATCTCATCAATGAAGTCGAGGTTGACTCTCAACTGGATGGAGTTGTCTTCTTCATTGTATGACTCCACCCGAGGGCTTGATAGGCCGATCTAGATGGGGATGACCGCTTCGGATATGAAGACAAGACTAAACAAGGTCTCTCCCGTCGAGGCCCTTGGAGTAGTGTGATACACCCACAATATGCTTGGGAGCTCCTCCACCCATCTGCCCTAGACCCATCCAACCAGGTTTTGAGCTCCCGAAGGATGATCCGACTCATGACCTCGGCTTCCCCATTGGTCTGTGGGTGGCCAACGAAGGTGAATCGGTGGCAGATGTTCAGCTCTGTGCAGAAAGTCCTGAATGTATCATTGTCGAACTACCAGCCGTTGTCAGTGATGATGGTATGAGGCAACCCAAACCGACATATGATGGACCTTCAGAAGAAAGCTTTGACCTTGCTCTTAGTGATTTTGGCCAGCGCCTCGACCTCAACCCACTTGGTGAAGTAGTCGATGGCGACAAGTAGAAACTTTTGCTAACCTGAAGCTGAGGGGAATGGTCCAAGGATGTCCATTCCCTGTTGGGCGAAGGGCCAGGGAGCCAAGAGTGGACTTAGCGAGGAAGCTGGCTGTCGTTGGATGTGTGAGTGTTGTTGATAGCCATCGTACTTCTGGACTAGTTTGGCGGCGTCCTCCCTCATGGTGAGCCAGTAATATCCCTAACGAAAAGCCTTATGTGCCAATGGTCTCTGCAGATGCCTTCATGTATCTCTCTGAGGATGTAGTCGGCATCTGCAGGATCGATGCACTTGAGAAGGGGGTAGAAAAATGACCTTTTGTATAGCCGACCGTCCAACAAGACAAACTTAGAGGCTCTCCATTTGAGCAGTCTGGCCTCCTCGCGATCAGTGGGGAGGGCGCCGTCAGTGAAGCAGCAGATGTAGGAATCTATCCATGTTAGATCTTACATGATCGGGAGGACCTCTTCCTTGTCTTCAATGCTGGGCCTTTCCAAGTGCTTGACGTAGATGCCCCCCAGGACGTTGTCCGCTGAGGTGGCCAGATGGGAAAGGGCGTCGGCCTTGGAATTCTCGCTTCGGGGAATATAACTAATGTTGAAGTATGACTGCGAAGAGGTTAGGAGTTGGATCTTTTCCAAGTATCGGGCCATGACGGGATCCCTCACCTCATACACTCCATTGATTTGTCCAAAGACAAGCTGGGAGTCAGTGAAGGTTCAAAGATGCTTCACCTCGAGCTCTTGGGCGAGCCTCACCCTGGCCAGCACGGCTTCGTACTCGGCTTGGTTGTTGGTAGCCTTGAAGAGGAGTCGGAGGGCATACTCTATCCTTTCACCCTTCAGACCTGCAAGAATAAGACCGGCAACACTTCCTTAGGAGTTTGAGGTGCCATCTACATTGAGGATCCATGCCTCCCCCACATCTCAGCGTCTGGTTGCATCATTGGGGGTTCTCCTGCTTGCTCCTTGGTCCAGGTGCACTCGACTAAGAAGTCGGCCAGGATTTGGGACTTCAGGGTCGGCCTTGCTTGGAACGAGAGGTCGGACTTCCTCAGCTTGATTGCTCACTTGGCTAGCCGCCTTGAGGTATCAGGACGTGCTAGAATAGCCTTAAGGGGTTGGTCCGTGAGCACCATAATGAGATGAGCTTGGAAATATGGCCTGAGACGCTGGGCGAAGATAATGAGAGCAAAAATGATATTTTCTGTTTTGGAGTATGTTGACCCAATTATTGATTTTGATGATTAACAAAAGCCATTAGTATATTCACATTGTTTCTGATGAATTTATGGAGTGTTTCAGGTATTAAGAAAGTTTAACAATTCAAATATCACTCAAAATTGATTTTAAGATGAGTTTCAAATTGTAATTTGTAAAAGTTCAGACCTTGGAGTCGATACCTATAAGTTAGGAGTCGACACATGGGCGTATCAAAACTGTTCTCAAAATTCAGCACGATCGGGAGTCGACACATGGATGTCTGGAGCCGACTCCAACCTGAGAAACAGAAGTGTGCTTTTCTGCGTCAGTTTCTGGAGCCGACACATGAAATTCGGGAGCCGACACATGAGATTTGGGAGCCGACACCTAGAATGAGTGGAGCCGACTCTAACCTGAGAATAGAGAGCATATTTTCCATATTTAGAGTCAACACCGTTTTGGGAGCCGACACCTGAATGCGGGGAGCCGACACTAACTTTTCGGGAGCCGACTCCTCAACGAACTCTTTTATTACTATTTTTGGATAACGATGGAGCCGACACCTGAAAAGTTGGAGCCGACTCCAACCTGACAGAAATTTTCAAAATGCCAGATCAGCTCTAACGGTAATTTTCTTTACCTAATTCTAACGGCTATTTTTTTGTCAATCCAAGGTACACTCCAACGGCTAGTTTTCACCCAAAAATGATTAAAGAAAAAATCTATAAAAAGGGGAGAACAACCGTTTGAAAAAGAAAAGAAAAGAAAAAAAAAAGAAAATCAAAAAATCCGAGAAAAGAGAGCCAAAAAGAGAAAAAATCTTCCAAAAATTCAAAAGAAATCCAAGGCATTCAAAAAAAATCGGAGGATTTCAAAAAGGAAAAGAAGAAGCTTTTTTTCAATCTTCTCAACTGCATTTGAAATCGAGCTGAGCTTGATTCAACCCAAAGGAGAAGAGGAAAAGAAGAAAAGAAGAAAAGCCAACAAATCTTCAAACAGGCTTTTCTAAACCTTGTTATTTTTTTGAATATTTGCTCATTGAGGAGCTGTGTATTGTAAACATTAATTATTTCTTTGTTTGCTAGTTCAATCAGGGGGATTGAACTAGTGGAGGTTGTATACCTCGGGTCAAGCTAGATTAGCTTGAGTTGGGTTTTGTGCTGGTGAGCCCGAAAAACCGGCTGGGTTCGTTGTGATCCCGGGTAAAACAACAAGTTTGAGTTGTGAGCTTGTAAAACAACTCGGCTGTAATCAAGGGATTATAGTGTGGACCCAAGTGGATCTTGGGAGTGGACGTAGGTGTTGGATACACCGAACCACTATAAAATCTTTGTGTTTGCCGTGCTTTTGATCTCTATCTCTATCTCTCTTTATTGTTGTTACTTATTTTCATTTTCATCTTTAAGCAAACATTTTTTAAAAGTTAAATTTTTAAAGAACCCAATTCCCCCCCCCTCTTGGGTTGTCATCTGGGCCAACAATTGGTATCAGAGCAAGTGCTCATTAGATTTTGATCACACGATCAAGAGCTAAAGATCCAAATGGCAAGCTCAAGTTTCATCATTTGAAGGTCATTCTACGAATAGACCTCCTTTATTTAATGGTTCTAATTATTTATTGGAAAGCAAGAATGAGGATATTCATTCAAGCTTTGATTATGAATTATGGGGTGTTATAATTAATGGACCTAGTACACCCACACATTAGATGGCACTATTGTTCCTAAGCCCGAAAGGATTGGAATGATAATGATAGGAAAATGGCACAGCTCAATGCTAAGGCCATGAATGTTTATATTGCTCTTAGATGCTAATGAATTTAATAGAATCTCTACATGTAATTCCGCAAAGGAGATTTGGGATAGATTAGAGGTTACCCATGAGGGTACCAATCAAGTAAAAGAATCTAAAAATTAATATTCTTGTTCATAAATATGAATTATTTAGCATGGAACAAACTGAAACCATACATGCATGTACACTAGATTTACTGATATTGTAAATGGTTTGAAAAGTCTTGGCAAGACATATACTAACTCTGAACTTGTTCGAAAATTCTTAGGTCACTTCCAAGATCATGGGAAGCGAAGGTGACAGCAATCCAAGAAGCAAAGGACCTAACACTTACCCTTAGAGGAGCTTCTAGGATCCTTAATGACCCATGAGCTTGACCATGAAGCAGCACAAGAGGAAGACAAGAAGAAGAAAGACCATAGCTCTTAAGGCTGCTGAAAGTGAGGAGAGCTGCAGTGATGATGATGATGATGAGACAGCTCTTCTAGCAAGAAATTCAAAAATTCATGAGGAGAAAGAGACCCTTCCACAAGAAAAATTGGAACAAAGATGGAAGGAGAAAAGAAAAGAAAAGGACAAAGAAAAAGAGCCCTTGATTGCTATGAGTGTAAGAAACCGGGGCATTTAGATATGATGTCCTCAATTGAAGAAAGCCTACAAGAAGAAGAAGAAAGCCTATGTTGCAACTGGAGTGATAGCGATGAATCTTCTTCAAGGAAGAACAAAAGGAAGTTGCAAACATTTGCTTTATGGCAAACAACGATGAGAGGTAAGTTCCGAAACCCTTGATGAATTTGCTTTGATGAATTATTTGATGCTTTTAATGAACTTGTTGATTTCAAAATTTTGAAAAAGAAATACAAGTTTTTGAAAAATGAAAATTTAACTTTTAAAGAAAAAGATCTTAATAATGAAAAAAAAATCTGAAAATGAAATTTCTAAAAGAAAAAGAATCAATTTAATGAAAATGATAAACTAAAGAAGAAGTTGAAAAATATAAAATATTGTTGATAAATTTACTTATAGCTGAAAAACTTAATTTATTGTTAAGTAATCAAAGAGCTATTTTGATAAGCTGGATTAGGATATAACCTAAGAAACAAAAATTTGTCAAAAATTTTTTGAAAAAACAAAATGATAATTTACATGTCAATTGTAACAAGAAAGGGACATAAATCTTATGAATGTAATTTTAAGAAAATAACAAGAAATTAAATATTAAAGGAAAGAAAATATGGGTTCCCAAAGGAACAATTTTTATGCTACTAACCATGAAGGACCCAAGAAAGCTTGGGTACCTAAATATAAGACTTAATTATTTTGCAGGAGTGTCTTGCGGCCAAAAGATCAAAGAAAAGTGGTATCTCGATAGTGGCTGCTCAAGACACATGACGGGTGACAAGGATCAATTCATCACCCTTGAAAGCAAAAGAGGAGGAGTTGTTACATTTGGTGACAATGGCAAAGGCCAAATCTTGGGGTTTGGTAACATTCAAATAACTCCCTCCACATATATTGAAAATGTCTTATATGTTAATGGTTTAAACATAATTTAATTAGTATTAGTCAATTATGTGATAAAGGTTTTAAAGTATCATTTGAATCTTCTATATGCACAGTTTCTAATCCCATTGATAATAGCATTGTTTTTATTGGAAATAGAAATGGCAATGTATACTTGATTGATTTAGACAATTTGTCTACTAGTAATCATTGCTTAGTTGCTAATAATGCTAATATGAATGAGATTGGTTGGTTGTGGCATCGTAGATTAGGTCATGCAAGCACACACCTTATTTCAAAATTAATTAGAATGGATTTAGTAAAAGGACTTCCACAACTAGATTTTGAAAATAACAAAATTTGTGATGCATGTCAATTTGGAAAACAAACTAGAAATTCTTTCAAAACTAAAAATATTGTTTCCACTTCTAGGCCACTTGAACTACTTCACATGGATCTTTTTGGACCTACTAGAACCACAAGTCTAGGAGGAAAGAAATATGGTCTTGTGATTGTAGATGATTACTCTAGATACACTTGGGTATTTTTTAGCTCATAAAGATGAGACCTTTCCATATTTTGAAATTCTTCAAGAAGGTCACAAATGAGAAAAACAACACCATAGTGTCTCTAAGAAGTGATCATGGCACTGAATTTGAAAATCATTTATTTGAAAACTTTTGCATAGAAAATGGCATCCATAATTTTTCTGCACCTAGAACACCGCAACAAAATGGAGTAGTTGAAAGAAAAATAGAACCTTAGAAGACATGGCCCGTACCATGCTATGTGAAAGCAACTACCAAAATACTTTTGGGCGGAAGCTATAAACACGGCATGTTACATTCTTAATAGAGCTTTAATTAGGCCAATCATTAAGAAAACACCTTATGAACTATGGAATAATAGAAAACCAAACATAAGTTATTTCATGCATTTGGTTGTAAATGTTTCATTCATAATAATGGTAAAGATAATCTAGGAAAATTTGATGCAAAATCTGATGAAGGCATATTCTTAGGATATTCAACATCTAGTAAAGCCTATAGAGTATTTAACAAGAGAAACTTAATTGTAGAAGAATCTATTCATGTAATTTTTGATGAATCTTTAGCATCAAGTTCTGAAAAGATTGATGATGAGGAAGATACAAACATTCTAGAAAGAGATATTGAAAAATTAAATATAGATGTATCTTCAGATCATGAACAAGAAGCTAAAGATAATGATTCTCCTAGTGTTGATGTTGTTGATGCAAATCATAATGATATAGATCTACCTAGAGATTGGAGATATGCCTATGGTCATCCAAAGGAATTAATTATAGGTGATCCATCTCAAGGAGTAAGAACTAGATCATCAATGAGAAATCAATAATCATCTTGCATTTGTATCTCAAATTGAACCTAAAACTATTGAAGAAGCTGAAAAAGATAATAATTGGATGTTAGCTATGCAAGAAGAATTAAATCAATTTACTAGAAATAATGTTTGGACTCTTGTAGATAGACCTAAAGATCATTCTGTTATAGGATCAAAATGGGTATTTAGAAATAAATTAGATGAAAATGGCATAGTAATTAGAAACAAAGCTAGATTAGTTGCAAAAGGATATAATCAAGAAGAAGGAATTGATTTTGATGAAACTTTTGCACCTGTAGCTAGACTTAGAAGCAATTAGATTATTACTTGCATTTGCATGTCATATGCATATCAATTTATTTCAAATGGATGTTAAAAGTGCATTTTTAAATGGATTTATAAATGAAGAAGTTTTTGTTGAACAACCACCTGGTTTTGAAGATCATGAATTTCCAAATCATGTTTTTAAATTACACAAAGCACTATATGGTTTGAAACAAGCACCTAGAGCTTGGTATGAAAGATTAAGTAAATTTCTTAATTGAAAATGATTTTTAAGAGGAAATGTTGATAAAACATATTTTTGAAAAGAAATAAAGATTTATTAGTAGTACAAATATATGTTGATGATATTGTATTCGGTGCTACTAACAATTTTATGTCAAGAATTTGCTAAGTTGATGCAGGGTGAGTTTGAAATGAGCATGATGGGAGAACTCAACTTCTTCCTAGGACTTCAAATCAAACAAAGCAAAGAGGGAATCTTCATCAATCAAGCCAAATACACAAAGAACTGCTCAAGAAGTTTGGAATGGAGTCAATCAAACCACTTGGAACACCTATGAGTCCTTCATGCAAATTGGACAAAGATGAAGATGGTAAGAAAGTAGATCAAAAATATTATAGAGGTATGATCGGATCTCTTCTTTACTTAACTGCTAGTAGACCAGATATTATGTTTGCAGTATGTTATGTGCTAGATTTCAATCTGAACCTAAAGAATCTCACTTAATTGCTGTAAAAAGAATTTTAAGATATTTAAGTGGAACTAAAAATGTAGGTTTATGGTATTCTAGAGACTCAACATTAAATTTAATTGCATATTCTGATTCTGACTATGCTGGATGTAAATTAGATAGAAAAAGCACAAGTGGTGCATGTCAATTCTTAGGAAGTAACTTAATCTCTTGGTTTAGCAAAAAGCAAAATTCGGTTGCATTATCTACTGCTGAAGCAGAATATGTTGCAGCTGGAAGTTGCTGTGCTCAAATCCTTTGGATTAAGAGACAACTTGAAGATTATGGCATAACACTTGATAAAACACCAATTAGATGTGATAACACGAGTGCAATAAATCTAACTAAAAATCCAATTCAACATTCAAGAACAAAACACATTGAAATTAGATATCATTTCATAAGAGAACATGTAGCTAATAATGAAATTGTCTTGAATATGTTAATACTGAGGAACAATTAGCTGACATATTTACAAAAACCCTTGAGTGAAGAGAGATTTTGTTATCTTAGAGGTGAATTAGGGATATGTGACCCTTGGATGATTTGAAACCTTAAGGAATTTCTAGATTTCTATAAATTCTTGAAAATTTCTTCATAATTTTAAGGACAAATTATCTAGATTTTGAGCTATTTGATCTTATATTCCAAATTTTATCAAATTTTATTGAACTTTTTTTGACAGTTTCAGATTTGAATCTCTTATTTTTTTGAAACTGTCTTGGAGTCGACACCTCAGAATGAGGAGTCGACACCTCTGACTGTGTCGCTCTCGGTCCCTGACCTTGGAGCCGACACCCGTATAAGTGGAGCCGACTCCAGTTCGAGCGCTGACTGTGTTAGCGATTTGGAGTCGACACCCGACTTTGCGGGAGTCGACACCTGGGAGATTATTTAGGGCAGAGTCGACACCTCGTCATTAATCTTCTCAAATCCTCCAAACTCCTCCAAAATTCTTCCAAAACTTCTTCCATCCAAATCCTTTCCAAAGATCCAATGGCACCCAAAAAGGGGAATCAGTGGTTGGGCCGGAAAACGGGACCCCGTCCCCGACCAGTGATTCTCCACGATTCAGACCCCCCCACCTCTTCCAGGTAGATACCTTAGCCGAGGGTTATCACAATGGGTAGAAAGGTTGATTTTGATTATTTGAATGAGGGTTTTCAATCGGTAGACAATTAAAGGAAATGGGCTGGGATAAGCTTGTTCTCTTGATGTTCCTACTATCCAGCCTTAGTAAAGAATTTTATTTAATTTGGCTAGAGGTGATGGCGGTTTAGTAGCTCAGTAAGAGGAAAAGGATTCATCTTACTTTCAAAAGCTTGGAAACCTCCTTAGCATCCCATTTGGTTTAGCAGCTGACATGCACAGTGATAGGTCAGCAGCTCTTTCAAGGATGTTAGGAAGGGATGTGGAGTTTGAGGAATTAGAGCTAATCAATTACCCTTGGAATTGAGATTATTACACAACATTTGCAGTAGAATTTTTTCCAAGACTGGTCGGTTTGAGTATGTCTCGGAGCGAGACATTGTGTTATGGATAGTTTTGACTGGACAGCCATCAATCTTCCAGCATGATGATTTTATATGGCAGAAGCTGGAGGGAAGAAGAGATCATCCCTACCGTATGGCATGGTACTAACTATGGTATTCAGAAGCCAAGGGGTAGTAATTCAAGAGAATGAACCAAAAAGAACCTAAGGCACACAGATTACTATAGCTTGGCTACTTGCATCGGATGGGTTTTAAGGTGAATGGAATGGGATAGGAAAGGACATTGATGAAGAGCCCCTGAGCCGAGAGTTTCTGACCTTGCGAGGCTGGACCATCATGAGGGTTCCTTCTCCAGCCTAGGAGTCCCCTGCCCTGCACCTATGATTCAATCCACTTCTTCTGGATTCTCAGACCTTCAAATGGAGCAATTAAAAAGTTTGTTTGCTCAGAAGGATGAGTTTGACAGTAAATTTATGAATTTAAAAGAATCACTTTACTCCTTGATGATCGGATTGAAAAATTGAATCAACTCTCAACTTCTGAATCTTTAAATGGTGATTTAAGAATATCTTTGAAGAGCTTAAAGAGATTTGTGGAGATGGTGAAACTTATTCAAAGCAACGCCGAGCTTCAAGACAAAAAACAACAGCTTGCACATTTGTTGATGAGAACTAAAGATTATGAAGATTCAATGTGATGGAATGAAAATATTAGAAGACCATTAAGAATGTTTTAGATTTGTTGTAATGTATTTTGATGTAATGAAATGTTTTGATGTAATAATTTTTGATGTAATGAAACTTATGTAGTGAAATCTTTTGATGCAATGAAATTTCTTTGACTTATCAATGATTCCCTTAACCTTTTTGTTGATAACAAAGGGAGAGAATATTGTATATGCATTATTTAATAATTTGATTAAGTTATTTTGCATGAATTGGAGAGAAATGAAATTAATGAAATTTAAATAAGGAGGAATTTATTTTGAACTTCATAGGGGGACTACCTTATTCAGGGGGAGCTTACTATGAAACTTCCTTGATAAATCTTTAATTTAATTCTATGCATATACTCAATGTTTTTATCATCAAAAAGGGGGAGATTGTTGACCCAATTATTGATTTTGATGATTAATAAAAGGATTGAGTATATTTATTGATTTTTAATGGATTTATAGTGTTTCAGGACTTAAAAATTTCAATTTAAAGGAATTAAAAATGATTTTGAATCACAAATTGAGATTTCAAAAGTTTCAGAGCTTGGAGTCGACACCTAGAAGTCTGGAGCCGACCCCATGGATCAGAATTGGACGGTCGGAGTCGACACCTGGAGCCGACTCTGCAATCGGGAGCCGACACCTTTCGGGAGCCGACACCTCCCGACTGATTTTTCGAGTCGACACCTAGCCGACACCTGGAAGCCGACAGGGAGCCGACCCCAACCCTATTTTTGGAGATGGAGCCGACACCTGAAAAGTTGGAGCCGACTCCAACCTGATTTTAAAATGCCAGATCGGCTCTAACGGTAATTTTTTTCACCTAATCTCTAACGGCTATTTTTTTGTGGAAAATCCAAGGTACACTAACGGCTAGTTTTCCACCAAAAATGGATTAAAGAGAAAATCTATAAAAAGGGGAGAACAACCGTTTGAAAAAGAAGAAGAAAAAGAACAAAAAAAAGAAAATCAAAAAAGAGATATTCAAGAGAATTTCAAAAAGAGAAATCAAAAAAGAAATCAAAAGAAATCCAAGCCAAATTCAAAGGAGGATTTCAAAGAAGAAAAGAAGAAGCCAACTTTTCAATCTTCTCAACTGTGAAATCGAGCTGAGCTTGATTCAACCCAAAGGAGAAGAGGAAAAGAAGAAAAGAAGAAAAGCCAAACAAACTTCAAACAGGCTTTTCTAAACCTTGTTACTTTTTTTGAATATTTGCTCATTGAGGAGCTGTGTATTTGTAAACATTAATTATTTCTTTGTTTGTGCTAGTTCAATCAAAGGGGATTGAACTAGTGGAGGTTGTACCTCGGGTCAAGCTAGATTAGCTTGAGTTGGGTTTTGTGCTGGTGAGCCCGAAAAACGGCTGGGTTCGTTGTGATCCCGGGTAAAACAACAAGTTTGAGTTGTGAGCTTGTAAAACAACTCGACTGTAATCAGAGGATTATAGTGTGGACCCAAGTGGATCTTGGGAGTGGACGTAGGTGTTGGATACACCGAACCACTATAAAATCTTTGTGTTTGCCGTGCTTTTGATCTCTCTCTCTCTCTTTTTTGTGCTTACTTTGATTGCATTTCTTTCATTCTTTAAGCAAACATTTAATTTCAAAAAGGGTTAAAATTTTTAGAACCCAATTCACCCCCCTCTTGGGTTGCCATATGGGCCAACAGAGTACTTGACCTCGGCATCATGGAGTACTTTGCTTACATAGTAGATGTGTTTTTGAGTTCTGTTGGCATCGAGGCATACCAGGACGGAGCTAACGGCCTTTAAGGAGGCGGTGAGATAGAGGAAAAGGGACTCTCCATCCTTCGGCTTTGACAGCAGCGGCGGGGAAGACAAAAATGCCTTTAGTCCTTCAAAGCTATTTGGCAGTCTTCTGTCCACTCGAACCCATTCATCTTGCATAGAGCTTTGAAGAAAGGCAGGCATCACTCGGTCGACCTGGAGAGGAAACGACTTAGGGCCGCCATCCTTCCGGTGAGCTGCTGCACTTCTTTCTTGTTAGCTGGCGCCCTCATGTCGAGAATGGCATTGATCTTCTCTGAGTTCACCTCAATCCATGTTGAGTCACCATGAAGCCTAAGAACTTCCCCGCCATGACCCCGAAAGCACACTTTTGCGGGTTCAGCTTACTTGGTAGCGACGGAGATTGTTGAAGGTCTCCTCTAGATCAAAAACATGATTGAAGGCCCGGACACTTTTTGTCAGCATGTTGTCCACATATACCTCCATGTTTCGCCCGAGTTGGTCCTTAAAGACCTTATTCATCAACCTCTAATAGGTTGCTCCTGCATTCTTTAAGCCAAAAGGCATTACCTTGTAACAATAGATGCCCTTCTCGATTATGAAGGATGTATGCTCTTCATCGTCCGGGTCCATCTTTATTTGGTTGTACCCAGAGAAGGCATCCATGAAGCTGAGGAGTTCGTGACTGGATGTGGAGTCCACCAGCTGGTCGATCTGAGGCAAAGGGAAGCTATCCTTTGGGCAAGCCTTGTTGAGGTTGGTGAAGTCGATGTAGATCCTCCAGCTCCTGTTTGTCTTACGGACCATAACCATGTTGGCCAACCAATTTGGATAGTGTGTTTCCCGGATGTGGCCGGTAGTGAGCAACTTGCTGACCTCCTCGTTAATGGCTCTCTGTCGCTCAGGGGCAAAACTCCTTTTTCTCTGGCGGATCAGACGATGCTTTGGATCGATGTTGAGCTTATGGGTGATCACCTCTAAATGCCGGGCATGTTCGATGCCGACCAGGAAAAGATATCTGAATTAGCTCACAGGAAAGCCAGGAGACAATCTCAATCCTCTGCAGGAAAAAGTTTGCCAACCTACACCATCCTTGTTGGGTCGTCCTCCAGTGGGAAAGTCAGCAGGCACTCAGCCGGCTCTCCTTTTCCGAGCTCCCTGGGATCAGGCACTTTCGAGGCCGGCGTGACCTCCTGAGCGCTTGAAGCCGTATGATAGTATGGCAGGATCGGGCTGGTCTTCCCTCGCATCTCGCTGATCTCGCTACTGGTTGGAAATCTGATGAGTAGCTACTTGGTGGAGATGATCGTGTCGGGGAGATTAAGGTCGGGTCGACCGAGGATGGCGTTGTATGCCAAAGGCACTCGGACGACCAGGAACTTCATCATGACTGTGTTCTAACACGGCAGTGTTCCAGCCATCACTGGGAGGATGATTTTACCTTCCACCCTCACCGAATCGCCTATGAAATCGACCAAAGGCATCACCACTGGTCAGAGGGAGCTGAGAGACAAGTTCATCCGAACAAATGCATCGTAGGTAATGATGTCAGCCGAGCTTCCACTGTCAACTAAGATTCATTTTACAGGGTGCTTAGCAATCATCATTGAGACAACAACGCCATCATTATTTACATTTTTAATCCCAGCTGACTCCCTTTTAGGAAAAGAAATTACATCATCTATCCTTCCATCTCCCCTTGGTCGTTTGGATGAAGAGGCTGCCCCCCAAGACACCATTTCCACCGTCATCTCTGTCGAGCGTTGTTGACATTGGCCTGAGCAGGCAGAGGCCCCATGAGCGCCAAAACTGCTGGGGGTCCCCTCTGGGCATATTTTTCGAGGTAACCCCGCTAGATGAGTTTCTTTATAGTGTGCTTCAGGCTATAGCAGTTCTTAGTGTCGTGGCCGTAGACCTGGTGGAAACGACAGTAACGGCTTTTGTCACGGGGAGCTCCTTTCTTCATTAGGGGAGGGCCTTTGAAGTACGGCTTGCCCTCGATCTCCATGAGAATGTGAGAGTGAGGGGCAAGGAGAGGGGTGAGTTCATTTTCCCTTAGGACAAGGCTCCAACGTTGGTCCTTCGATCGGTGCGACAGCTCAGACTTCTTGGAGCAGGAGGGACTGCTTGACTCCAGGTGGGCGGACTTCCTGCTGAAGCCTCCATCAGACTCCCAGCGGGTGGAGTCAGCCTCATCCACGTGGTTGTATTTTTGCGCACAAAGTAGAAGGTCAGAGTAGGAACTGGATGGCTTCTTGTCAAGGAAAAAGGTGAAACATGAAGGACGGAGTCCCGTTTCAACGCTAATGTTGCCACTGCATCATCCAGGTAGTAATCTTCGAGAGCAGCCATTTTAAAACGGGCCACGAAGTCACGGAGAGACCCCCCCTCCTTCTATCGGATGGAGAAAAGACTGTCTGCCACCTAGGGGATCCTCCGGCAGGCATCGAAGTATGCTAGGAAGGCCCTCTCCAACTGTCGGAAAGAGTCAATACTATGGGGGGTTAGGCGGAAGTGCCACGCACAGGCATTCTTCCATAGGTGGCAGGAAAGGCCTCGCAGAGGAGGGCATCAGTAGCCCCTTGCACTTGCAAGAGAGCCTTGTAGCTCTCGAGGTGATCGAGCGGATCCATTGTACCATCGTACGAATCTAGCTGAGGAAGACGAAATCTAGTGGGGACGGGTTCCTCCAGAATACGTCGCGTGTAGGGAGGACGGGTGTCGTAGACCTCCTCCGACTGGTTGTTGATTTTTCTGCTGAGCTCCTTCAACCGCTGGTGGTACTCATCCAAGCGCTTCTCCGCTCGGTGGTTGATGGTTGCAATCTTCCTTGATGATTCAGAAGATGAGGAAGAAGGGAAGAGCGCGGGTAATGGTGCCTCCACTTGGGCTCTTCCCGGCGCCGTCACTCCGAGAAGGAGTCGCCCAAGCTACGGACTGAAGAGCGTGACCTCTTGAGCGTCTCCCGGCGGTGTCCTTTGGGCAAGGTACAAGGCGGCGAGTCTCTTGTTGGGGAGGTCTCCCTTGGAAGGACTACTAGCTAGCTAGTGCGTCTGACGCAGGCAGTGTAGAAGGCCTGAGCTGGTGTTGGGTGGCCATATACTGTTGATCCTGCAGTCCGTGGACCATCGCAGTTAGAGTCTGGACTTGTTGAGTGAGTGCGGCCAGTTGTTCATCTTGAGTGGCCGCAGCTAATGAGGCGGGAGTAGCCGGAGGATTAGCGGCGGAAGGGTTAATTTCCTGCTGCTTAGCCGGTTGAAGGTACCCCCAGCATGGCTGATGGAGGCCTTTCGAGCATGCATCACCACCATTATTGATGTAGAGGAAAAGAAAACTTGTAGCTCGGCATTGCAGAGCTCTGCTTCTCTCACCCTTCTTAGCGTGCCAATCTGATGACGCCCAATCATCGATAGTTGATGTCAAAGGACTCCGTCAAGTTGCTGATGAAGCTTCTCCTCAGCGAGAGACCTGCAAGAAGTCTCAGGGCCGGAGGTTGCTCCGGCAAGGACCCTCCGACGGGCAAGTTAGTGACCTGGGTCACAGCTGTAAGCTTTAGAAAACTCGTAAGGATGGACCCAGAGAATGGATTGTTCCTTAAGTACTAAAAGTGTATTCAGAATGTCTTACCTTGCTCAGGATCCCTCTTATCCTTTTAAGGACCCTCCATTTTCATCTAGAGATCAGCCACGTGGGATTCCATGGAAAAGAATGTATGTAAAACTCATGACGATTACGTGAGTTTAAAGACGATTGATGGGCTTGATCCCATCGAACGTATGGGCCAAGCGATTGATGGGCCTGATCTCATCGGACGTATCGAACGTGTCGACTTGATCCCATCGAGCATATGGACTAAATGGTTGATGAGTCTGATTCTATCGAGCACATGAGCCAGATGATTGATAAACCTGGCTCACATGGGGAGCCATGCGGGCACTTCAAAGAGGACATGCCGAGGGCCACCTGAAAGAAGCTGGAGCATCAAGGGCCGCCTTAGAAAGTCATGGGGCTGTCAAGAGCTACCTTGGAGAGTCAAGAGCCGCCAAGGGCAGAAGACCAGGAGTCGGATGGCGCACGCTAACGGCGGCTTCAGGTGTTGGATAGTTTATTCCAGCAAACAGGAACAAAAACTAAATAATAATAATAATAACATAAAAGAGAAATTTTAAATGGAATCCGAATACTCTGGTGCTACGCATCAGAGTAACTCGAACCGTAGGATTAGGATATGTGAACTCCGCGATGCATTGCTCCATGATGCGGATGCATCCATGACATATGATGCCCCCATGGCATCCATCTTAACCGGGAGCAATGAAGTCTGCAAAACGGAGCAAGTGCGATGACAAAGATATTCTACAACCAGCATTAGATATTACTGCATAACCTTGGTCATGCCAACCTCAGATATCAGGGCGATGTTCTTTCTACCGTATTTCTTCACAGACTATTCAATGTCCCTGTGCTTGCTCCTCCTGCAGCATAATGTCGAAACAAATGGCGACTACCTTGAAGAGAGGGAGGGAGGGGAAAGAAAGAAGTTAATAAGCCAAAAACCATCCATGAAATGTCGTACAACATCATCTCCAGATACTTCATATCTTCTTACACCAAAGGGTGAACACGAGTTGTTAAAACTAAACATAACCAAAGACATCTCTCTTCGCTGAGAAACAAAGTTTCAAACAGAGTGGCACACACTTAAGATACATACATACATATATATCAACATTATCTACCTAAACAAGGGAGCTCTTCCATCAGCCCTTCCAGGTGTAGTTTAGAGATCATCTATTTTATTCAAATAACCCAATTGTGCACTGAACCAGATAAAACACATAATCAACTACACCTGGGGGCGTGAGGCCCAAATCAAGCTGTCTGATCCGGCAAAAAGTATCTGCGACTTGGTAGTCTCAGTTTGCACGGTCTCTGAGCACATCCAAATCCATCTCTGTTGGGTCAGTGGCCTGAATCTCGTAATGGACGCCATCAAGCTCCTGTCGAAATCTGTCCTTCGATGTAGCATACAGCATCTTAGCACGGATACGGGCGATGGCAGGAGACCTATACAACAGTCAAAAAGTAAGTAGTTTAGCATATCAACAAAACAAAACATGCATAATATGACAACTTCAACATAGAAAATTCTTTCTAGATGGATGGTGTACTCGATAGGATAATGGTACAACCTCCAACTTAATCATAGGAAAAGCTGCAGGAGAAAATGAGAGAAAAATGCGCTATCCACTGGAACATGAGATAGAAGTTTGCATGATCATGATCAGCAAGCCATGCTCACTAATGTAGGGCGTCTGAGTAGAGAAATAACAATAAAAGAGGCAAAGCCGTGTCATAGAAAATGATTGTCAATTGGAAGATTGAGAGTGAAGATATTTTTACGAGCAAAAGAAGAGGGATGAATATGAAACTAGAAGAAGACACACAGTAGTGATAAGGTCGTCACCATGACAATGGTTAAAATGAAGCATGAGGTAAGGAAACAGAATAAACAAAACTAAGCTTGATGCTAACAGAATATGTACGTACGTAAGTATATATGTATGTACATAGTCTATCAGTACATATAAATAGTAGTATATTGGTACAACATGAAAACAATATGGCACATTCATAGAATGTCTTAAGGCAAAGACACCTGGAGTGTTTTGCATGCAAGAACATTAAAATGAAAAGCTTTGGTTGCATACAACAAACAGATGCAGTAGATTTTTAGGGTTAAAAATGGTTTCCATCATGTTCCAGAGTTCCTTGGAGGTGGCTGGCTTCACCTAGTATACTTCACATGTTATTGCACAATTTGTTAAGCATCACTAACTCAGACTAGCTAAGAGACGTGCCATGTTCTGAAACATAGCCCAAGCATAGCATAAATTTTGGTAAATTACACCACTATCACCCGCATGACATGGTGGTTGGGCTTTGACATACAAAAGCTTCAACCACAGCCATTGTCTTAAATTATGACACAATCGACCAATTCATTCCCAAATCTAAGGATGTGTATAGATTTAAAATTATTTCCACCAAGCTTCATGTCACAAGCATATATGCTAGTCATTGTGGTTCCTCACTGTTCATTGTTCTTTTAATATTAGCTAACAGATTCAAGCAGCATAATATGCTGCCTCTCCAAATAATTTTTATATTAGCAACTTCAATTTGCTCCTGTAACTCCTTGCTGTCTCTCCCATTTATGTTCTGACCAGAGGATCGCATTTAGAAATATTTTAGGATGCATCTCCCGTGCTGCAATGAATCACTTAATACAAACATAATCATAGATACATTGCAACAGTTGAAAACATAATCCAAGAAAATTCAAGGCAATAAGTTGGTTGGTCTTAAAAGAGTCCAATACTTCATATTCAATGTGCACTGTCATTGTCTCATATCATAAATTTGAGCCTCTAATTTGCACAAAATGTATGCACATGATGCTCAGGGCAGTGACTCAGGCCTATAAGTACATATGGTAATCATGCTGAGCATTGGATAAATTAGGGAGAAGACAGGGACTTTCTTGATGATTTCACCAGATAGCTCTCAGACGTAGCAAGAGCTGATGTTGATAGTCATACATTTATAAAGAATTGATGTATGCCTATGACAAAAATGGGGCATGGATTTTTTTCTTTCATTCATTCTTTTGTTTTTCGATTGAGTATCTTTGGTAGCCAAAAAATCAGATTGCACATGCTTGCAATAAATTATAGAGAGGAGCATTTATGCACCACTTGATGTTGGCTGCTTTTTTTTTTTAAAAAAAAAGAAGAAGAAGAAGAATAGCTCGTGAAATTGGACCTGACCAGTTCAACCACTGACAGGAAACGACAAAAAAGGTTAACTTCACCTGAGCACTAATCAATGGAAGGCCGCAGAATATTAATTTAATATATTGCAAATTATGTAAATGACAAAGAAGATAATAGGAAGTAAACACAAAATTACAATGGTTACCACCTCCATTAGCTCAAGAATTGTTACCATCCTAATTTTTGAAAGTCTGATGATGCATACTTCAAGATTCTTATAAGGTAGAGACGCTAAGGAAAAAAATCAAGGTATTGAATTAGATGCATAACAGACTTGTAGTATCTAAGAAAGCAGTGAGATTGCTTAGGGAAACCAGCACAGGATTGAAAGAATACTCATAGAATTGTTTTACAAGAATTAACGAGAAGAATAAAGTACGGGTAAAAACATTGATAGGGTGAGGAGATTGGGTAGGCCCTGCCCATTAAGTTAACAAAAGAAAAATGATGGTTCGGGAGAAACAGGGTTAACAATAAGAACTAGATGTCTGATGAGTTAAGACATGAATGGAGGACAATGACAAAAGTACCATTTTAAAATAGTAAAGTTATGTTCAAATACAAGATGCCATAAAATCAACATTACAAATGACACTACATAGCTATCAAACAGGGTGCACAAAATGATTTTCTCTTTGTAAGCAACACCGTAAAAAGGGTTGTCACTTAAGAGATTAAGAGCAATACTTATAAAGAAAGAAACTAGAATATTAATTTATGTATGGGTAAAACCAGTATTGAGCAATCTGTGTCCTGGATCAGTTTCATAATATACCATATTGCTGAATGATGACGCCACCTAGAAGGATGAAATAAACCATCACAGATATACATAAATCAATATCAGCCATGGCCACTGATTATTTCCTTTGCAATATATTGTATTTTACATTACCATGATCAAGAGACATTTCTAAAACATTTCACAATGCAGTCCTTTCAGTCATTCTTTCATATATATGGTGGTTATTGCCCTCATACAATTACACATTAATTCTTATAAGTCCAAAACATAAAATACAAACTCTAACAACGCTAGAAATGGAAGAAAGGGAAACAAATAAGCATCGGAAGCAAGATTTCAACATCTGAAAAGTAAATGATGATGCAATAAACATCATCAGTATATCTGTAATATTTTTTTCCCAGCTGACCGCTGACTCCACATACAAATCATCAGATGATTATGGGTTGAGATGTCTCCCTCAACAACAGTAATACCAAAAAACCTACAAAGTTCTATGATGGTCTGCTAGCTCTAGGACACCAAGTAATTGTTGATTCTTCAGCTATCACGAAGTAGGTGGATAAATGATCAGGAAACAGATGCCTGCATAAGCATATGCAAGGTTTTCTCCCCTCTCAAATGTCCCCCTATAAGCTTTGCCACAGCCTCATCATGGTCTTGTTCACTATTAAAAAGGCAGATTAAGTGATAGAAAACAAATCAACTCACAGAAATCAAGAGTTTGGATACAGCATGCTCACACAGCATACCAAAACCGATTAATGAAGTTCGCTACTTTCTTAAATCACTTGTATATAATTAACATGCACACAAACAATGTCAGGTGTCATCCAAATCTCAAGATGTTGTTAAAATGACAACATTCTATAGATACTAAACTGTGAAGCTAATAATAATTTAGGAGATAGAAAGAGACTAACCATGCAATAAAAAATATCTTGCTCTTCTGGCAGTTCTCATCAGTCACAAAATCAAAGTCATAGACGGCATATCGGCAATCATTCTCAGGCAATGCAGCAGATAAATCATCACAGCTCTCCCCTGGAGCTCCTGTCTTCTCAACAACAACCTCCTTTTTCTTTTCATCAATCTTAAATATCACATAACGATGCACTTTCTTCCTTTTCAGTTCAAGGAATGCATTCTTGCTGTCGTCAGATACTCCCATCCCAGAAGATAAACTTGACTGCACATCAATCCCAATACAAGGCAATAAATTAATCTTCACAATAAACTTTATCATACGTACGGCAACCCATAAATATCTACCTTTGTAGCAAGTTCATTTATGGGATATAAATGTAAAATCCAGACTCCAACACTAGTAGTATTACTCACAAAAAAAGCCTGAACTCAAAGAAATGACCTTTGATTATCTTCCATTTTAACAAGCTAATTCGTAGAACACAAAGTATAATCTAGAGACTGAAACTAATGCATTACTCATACAAAAGCGTGAACTCAGACGGACCAACCTTCAATTATTTAACATCAAAGTTTGCTGACAAGTTATGCTGCAAATTAGGAAAAGATCCCATATAATCTATCATATTTTACTCCCAAAAAATGGAAAAAGAAGGATACAAAAGAGAGAGTACACTGCAGCACAATCTGCGCAAGGCAGGCAACATTTCTATCAAGATCAGCCTAAACTGAAGGATTTCCATGATAAGATACAAGCTATTCTGATCAGTGAAAATATTATAGCAAAGGAATCCAGATACGAAGGATCAATCAGACATCTAGAATAAGTATATCCAAGCAAAGGCTATCCTCGATTAAGGAAAAGAAGAGCCTCATAACTTGATCTGCAACTGTAAGCTGTCCATCATGAAAGGCTCTAAGAAGGAACGCAAGAAATTTAGTATCTACAAATACGAAGCGAAGAAAACGATCGATCTCTAAAAGATTAAGTATTTATTCACTATACAGATTCATACAAAGATCTGTGCTATGAAATGAACGCTGCTCTAAATCAAGAGGAGATCAAGAAATCCATCAAGATTTCCCAATTTCCAAGTAAAATCAGAAAGAGAGAGCAGTCCGATCATCACAAGCATGGAGGAGTCAAGATATTCACCATAAGATGCTGCTGTTTTTCACATGAATCAAACCACAATTTCAACAAAAAAAAATCCAGAAATCTTAAAGCAAACTGATCAAATCCAGTGTTCGCTAAACAAAATCCAAAAGGAAAGAGCAGCATAAGAAAATACCATTCGGAACGACATGGTTCCCTCCTCGATCTCAGCGGCAGGAGAAAGAGAAAGATGAATGAATGAATCAATGAATGAAGAAAGAAATGGGGGGAGGCAGGGAGATTAAAAAGGCTCCGTGATTCGGTCGAAAAGGTGAGCAAGAAAATAAAAAGAAGGGGACAAGAGAACCAAAGAATATTTTCTTTTATCGGAAATATTTTTTTTTAAGAAAAGGAACAAGAAAAGAAAAAAAAAAAAAAAACAGAGGAACAGAGGAAATGTTTAGAGGAGGGAAGTAGAGAGATGACGGAGGAACGAGAGCGGCGGACGAGACAAAGGTAGAAGAGAAGAAATGATGAACGATCCCCCCCCCCCCGGACACCCAAAAGCCTCCACCGGAGTGGTAAAGGAAGGCGGCGCCGCGTCGCGTCGCATCGTGTTCTGGCAAGCATAGGGCGAATGCGAAACATTTAGTTTAGCAAATGCTTAGTCGCCGGGTGTAAATAAATCGTAGGTGGTCCCACCCCGGGGAAGATGTTGGGCTGCGTGTTGGATGGATTTTGTGTTTCGCATTTTTGAGTGGCATAGCTGATTCGAAAAGCACTTGCTGCGGGACCGCTCGTATGGGCGGGCGATCAAGGATGCTCATATGGGGGCCTTCGGGACGACAGCCACGTGTCTCCCTAGATACAGCACATCCACTTCCCCTCGAATTCTCTCTCTCTCTCAGCACCTTTTTTATTTGATTACTATCTGTTTTATTTATGAATTAAAAAAAAGAAAAAAAAGGAAAATGCTGCGTTAAATGAACGCGATGGTAGCCCCGCATACGTAAGCTAGGCAGGTGGACTGGAATGATTTGAACGATGGTAACGTGTGGAGCTGTCCAACCCAAACGTACTTCACTCTTATGCAAGGTGTGCCTCAATTATTTGGGCCATGATCCTCCACGGATCCCATTAGCGTCTGACCTCCTCATAATATATTTTAGGGAGGGACACGAGCATTTTATCCAAAACTCACGAGAGTTTAAAAGCACCGTGCCTCTTCTCGTTTCGTGACCGTGCCGCTTTGAGATTAACGTTTTCGATTGTGCTTTCTTTGATCTTCGATGAGCGTCGATGAAAACTTTGATCAGACCTTCTCGAACATTGGCAAGCTGTTCTTTTTCAACTCCGATTGTAGTTGATTCTTGAGTAAAGAGCATGGTAGCGAATCATTGGCAGTGCTCTATCTGAACTCTAACCCGTGCGTTTAGATTCGTACACCGTCTGACTCCATATTGATCTTCGGCGTACTTCATCTTCTTCCATTTGACAACCCCTCTAAAAGATGGCAAAAGGTGTCCCCCTCCTCACTAGTGTGAATGAGGCCGTAGACGGACAACCACTTTGAGTGAGTTTCTTCTTCTTCTTCTTCTTCTTCTTCTTTTTTTTTTTTTTTCAACAGAGATGGCAGAGCTAGAGTGCTACTTTTCAAAAATTACTTAAATCCCTTCAGCGGCTTTAGAAGAAGAAATCAAAAGAAAAAAAAATATAAGGGTGGCAATTTTTGATACAATACAATAACTCGATACGAACACGATACGAATTAAATGGGTTTGGATTGATTATTTTCTTCAACCGAGGTGGCAGAGCTAGAGTGCTGCTTTTCAAAAATTATTTAAATCCCTTCCATTCGGCCATTCATTTTTGCCGTTCGCCTTCGTCGGAGCTTTGGAGTTGCCAGATCTTTCCGATTATCACCGGCGAGCAATGAAATCGTCACCGGCAAGCAACGAAATCCATTGGTAATTTTTGTTTCATCCCCGGTTACCCTGTATGTATCCTTGTTCTCTATGGGTTGTGAGTTGAGTCTTGCTAAAAACTATCGCTGGAGAAGAGACGGCGACGGCGTTCGGATGGATCTAGATCTCTAGATCTAGTTTTCGGCAAGGGTGGGAAGCCATGGCTGACTTCCAACGATGGTCGGGCTCTGTTGAAGACAAGAGGATCGGACTCCCTTCTCCTATCTCCTCATCTCTTCTTTACAAAATCAGTTATCGTCTGTCATAATGTTATCTCTTTCATAGTCCATTTCCTCAAATCCACCCATCTCTAATGTGTATAAATATTAACTACTTTTACAATTCAGGAGGCACTTTGATCGCCCATCCCCTATTGGCAATCAAAGTCTTCTGCTGTTGGCAATCAGAGTCTTCCCCATCTTTCGTCAATTAATCATTGAAGAAAAGGGAGAAAAAAAATTATGTGCGAAGAACAGGAATCAATAAGCTTTCATGTTTATATTCCATTAATTATTATCCCATATTTACAATTACAAATGTATTAAATATTATTTAAATTATTAAAATTTAGGTTACAACTTTTATTATACGTTTAAATGCTAGGAATCAATAAGCTTTCATGTTTATATTTCATTAATTATTATCCCATATTTACAAATGTCTTAAATGTTATTTAAATTATTAAAATTTGGGTTGGTCATGTCGGGTTAGTCGTGTTTCGAGTTAGGTCGTGTTCGTGTCCAAATTACCTAACCCGTTTAACTCACAGGTCGTGTTTGGGTTGATGTATTTTCAACCCGACCAAAACATGACACGACCCGGACACGACACGATTGCCACCCCTAGGAGAATACGGCCATCTTCGCAAGAAGCATCAGCCAATGGGTTCCACTAGAAGCCATCATTCGAGAATTTTGGCAAGGAGGAGTTTCCGACAAGGTTGACGCTTTATGCCTTGCCCATCGGTGCTACATCTTTCGATTCCCTGATCTTAAAGCCAAGGACTTGGTGTTGGGAAGGCCATGGATCGTTAATGGCCAGCCAATTGCAACGGACGAATGGCGACCAAAGTTTATCCCATCGGTTGTTTCCCTAGCCTTCGCCCTTCTCTGAGTAAGATTACCTAACCTGCCATTAGAATTTTGGTCCGACGACATCCTGCAAGCAATCCTAGTGCCGATCAACCAATTCATCTTCTCTGATTCGGCAACCAAGGATAAGAAAAGGGGAGGTTTTGCTCGGACATGTGTGCATGTTGATCTACTATGACCTCTCTGGCCAGGAGTCTGCGTGAAAGGTTGTCGTGCTCCCTGATGGGAATTATGTATACAAGATATGAATCAAATTCATATAAATATTACGAAAGATATAATATAAAATTCCTAGATGCCTAGGATCCTTAGGAACAGATCCATTAAATCTCAAATAAAGTCTAATTTTATTTATACCTAAGTCCTTTATCGATGTAGATGAGGATGAAGCCGGTTAATCCTTTGCCACTAGCCGTCCATGTGTCCGACCTCTAATGGTGATCCATGCGGAGAAGAGGGGATGAAGACCTCCAAGGTATGAAGACCTCCAAGGTATGAAGATGACACTACGGGAGAAAGAGGGGTGCTAGCGCCTCTTGAATCCCCTTACAGAAATACAGAAGTTATCTTTGAAGAAAGATCTAATCTTTTTCTTCTTATGCTCTGCCTTCTTAGCAGGAAGGAACCATATTTATAGGGTGAAAAGGAAACGTTCCAAGCGAGAAGAAGAGACCTCTTTTCATGGTAACGTTAATCAAAAGAAACAGAAGAAACTTTCATTTTCATGGTAACATCATGGTAACATAAATCCAAAGAAACAGAAGAAACTTACATTCTCATGGTAACGTTCATCCAGGTGTCACAATCTCAGCCTTTGAAATTAGGAGTTGGTTATCTCATAACTACATGCCCCAATTTGTACGTGTTCATCATCGAACCGTAGAGATTCATCATGCCTCATCCCATGGGCATGATTCCATCTTCATATGGCTGAGATTGGCCATCATTACCCGAATAATCAGAGCCATCCATCACATGGATCAAGTCATATTTGGGTATCCAATTATTTGTTCATCATATGCACAAATAATTTCTCGTTAACATTCCTTCTACTATAATGGATCATATCCATTATTATTTTATCTTCTTTAAATTGGGTCTCACCCAATTATTTAATTTATCATCTTATCTAAATTAAAACTAATTTAATTCTCATTTTAATGCATCAAAAATTCTCCTTAATGCGTGTGACCCATTAGGCCCTTTAACATGTTGGCAATAATCATGTCCTAATCATAGACCCTAGGAATGATTGGACAACTCTTTGTCCAAGTCACCAACATGATTATAGATCATGAGAGGCCTCTAACAAAGCATCATGACCATCCAACTGCTAAAGGTTTTATTGACGTGACCATAAAAACATCTATCCATGAACGGTTATCGTATGATCAAATCCTTTCGTCACATATCCCAGATCAATCAGTGGTATGGAATGTGTCAACCCTATAATTGATCTTTGTTTACTTGATCTCAGGAAAAATTGACTCACATGAATTAGAACTTCGAAACCATTTCGAATTCCAACTCAACCTTGTAAGGATTTAACAACCAATTTAATCCATCAAGTGGCCATGGGATATAACCCTTTCTATCAAGGGAAATGAATCATGTCTTGATCAAACACCATCTTCATGTACTTCATGTCATACCCAACCGATACCATATTTGCTACCATGGCTAGAGCGACGTTTGGATGTCGTCAAAGTATGACATTCCATACATGAGATGCAATGAAGATCTCAAGTCAAAGGATCACTCACACCACCATTATTAGAGATCAATCATCGACACTATATAGAATATTCATATGGGATCTCTATACGGGTCATCCAATGCATCGTTACAATTACGAGCATCCACACACCTATCCAAGTATCTTCATACTTCAGCTTGTGAAATCAGCTGCTCACCCCAAGGTAAGGATATGCAATGTGTGCTAGTCTCAGGGTATTCGATGGTGTCCAGTCCCATCTACACATCGACTAGGAAAGTTTAAAGAATCGAACCATAACGTGCAATTTGGATCTCACAATTTGTAATCTCTATTACAAATTCCATATGCACGGTTCACATTCTTTTGGACTTTATCTCACAGACATATATATCAAATATATTATAAAAGATATCTGGATAGATAAAGAAATCATTTTATTTGATTTGTATTCATAGAATGTATATAGCATCCAATCCGATTGGATCTATGGCATACACTAACAATCTCCCACTTACACTAGAGCCAATCACCCATGTATCCAATACCAAGTGACTCAACATGACCATCATGCTTCTGCTGCGGCAGGACTTTAGTGAGCGGATCAGCTACATTATCCTCAGTGGGAACTCGTTCTATTTTTACATCATTTCTACCAATAATCTCTCTAATTATATGGTATCTCCTGAGTACATGTTTGGACCTCTGATGAGACCTTGGCTCCTTAGCTTGCGCAATAGCTCCATTGTTGTCACAATACAAGTGTATAGGACCAGCAATGCTTGGAACCACACCAAGTTCAGTAATGAACTTTTTGATCCAAACCGCTTCTTTGGCTGCATCTGATGCTACGATGTACTCGGCTTCGGTCATAGAGTCGGCACTCGTCTCCTACTTGAAACTTTTCCAGCTGACTGCACCGCCATTAGCCTGATTGAGATTTATAATCATTTTTATCAGACTAAAATCTAGAATCCGTATAACCCTAAACTATGAGTTCGGATCCTCCATAGACCAAGAACATATCCTTAATCCTTCGTAAGTACTTAAGGATATTCTTGACGGCCATCCAATGTTTCTCACCAGGGTTTGCCTAGTATCTACTAGTGATACTTAATGCATAAAAAACATCAGGTCTCGTACATAGCATCGCATACATGATGGATCCGATTGTTGAAGCATATGAAATCCTATTCATGTGCTCTCTATCCATTTGGATCTTAGGACTCATGTCCTTGGAGAGATGTATCCCATGCGATACCAACAGGAATCCCTTCTTGGATTTCTCCATGCTAAACCATTTTAGCACTTTATCTATGAACGTTGATTGGGACAATCCAAGCAACCTCCTAAATCTATCTCTATAGATCTTAATACCCAGTATGTAGGCTGCTTCTCCAAATGTTTCATGGATAACTTGCTGGACAACCATTCGTTCACTTCTTGCAGCAAGGATACATTGTTTCCTATCAATAATATGTCATCTACATATAATATCAGGAAAACAATAACACTTCCACTAACCTTCTTGTATACACATGGATCATCCTTATTTTTGATAAAATCAAACTTTTTGATTATTTCATCAAAACATGTTCCAACTTCTAAAGGCTTGCTTAAGTCCATAAATGGACCTTTGCAGCTTACATACCTTTTGAGAATCATGGACTCAAAACCCTCAGGTTGTGTCATATACACATCCTCCACTAAATCACCATTTAGGAAGGCAGTCTTGACATCCATTTGCCATATCTCATAATCGTAATAGGCTGCAATCGCAAGCAAAATCCTTATGAACTTAAGCATGGCTACAGAAGAAAAGGTTTCATCAAAGTTAACACCTTGCCTTTGCTTGTAACCTTTTACAACTAGCCTCGCCTTATAGGTAATCACATTACCATCCATGTCTGTCTTCTTCTTGAAGACCCATTTGCACCCAATAGGTTTTATCCCTTCAGATGGATCAACCAAAGTCCATACTTGGTTGTCATACATGGAGTCCATTTCAGACTTCATGGCTTCAAGCCATCTCTTGGAGTCAATATCACAAATTGCTTCCTCGTAGTTAGTAGACTCATCATCTTCTATAAGAAATCCATATCTCTCAGGAATATGATGTGTTCTACTAGACCTACGTAGCTGATGTGTACTTGGAGCTACCTGTGACTCCATCATTTCTGATAGAGGCTTACGTAAATGTTGCCTAAATGTGAGTTGAATCTCCTGCTCAACTCCCACTGCATTTGATATTTGCTCCATGTCATCTAATCGGTCTGTGTCAATTTGTGGTTCTTGAGTTTCACTAATCTTAATATTTCTCCCACTATCGTTTCTTAGAAAAATCTCATTCTCTAGGAATATGGCATGCCTTGAGACAAAAACCTTTTGCTCGAGTGGATGGTAGAAGTAGTATCCTTTTGTTTCTTTAGGATATCCCACAAAATTACACTTGTCGGATCTAGCTCCCAGCTTGTCCGACTCATTACGCTTTACATAAGCTTAGCAACCCCAAATCTTAGATGACTAAGGGTTGGTTTCTTTCCACACCATATCTCATAAGGAGTGGTGCTGACCAACTTAGACGGAACTCGGTTTAGAGTGTATTCGGCTGTGTGTAGGGCATAACCCCAAAATATTTTTGAAGATTTACAAGGCTCATCATTGATCACACCATATCTAATAATGTGTGATTTCTTCTTTCTGATACATCATTATGCTGTGGCATACCAGGAGGAGTCCACTGAGAGAGAATCCCATTCTCCTTCAAATATTCTAAAAACTCATGGCTTAAGTATTCCCCACCTCGATCTGATCAAAGTATCTTAATACTTTTGTCACTTTATTTTTCTACCTCGGATCTGAATTCTTTAAACTTTTCAAAGGCTTCAGATTTGTGCTCATCAGATATACATAACCATACATGCTATGGTCATCTATAAATGTGATGAAGTAAGAAAAACCTCATATTGCCTGAATATTGATAGGACCACATACATCCGAATGTACTAGTCCTAAATATTCAGTTGCTCACTCACCCTTTTTAGTAAAGGATGACTTAGTCATTTTGCCATGTAAGCATGACTCACATTCCTCAAACGATTCCCAATCGAATGAGCCCAAGTAGCCATCCTTATGTAACTTGGTTAAATATGTTTCATTTACATGGCCTAAACGACAGTGCCATAGGAACAAGTTCTTAGAATTATTTGATTTTAATTCTTTAGTTTCTACATTGAGAATAGGGCATTGTAAATTCAAAACATAAATCCCGTTGAACATTTCAGTAGAACCAAAGAACATTTCATTTTTAAAAATTGAAATTCCTTTATTTCCAATTTCAAATGTATATCCATCATTTACAAGACATGAAATGGAAATAATATTCTTTGTTATGTTTGGAACATAGTAACAATTATTAAGCTCCATTACAAGCCCAGTGGGCAAAGACAAAGAACAAGATCCTATAGCTAAAGCAGCAACCTTTGCTCCATTTTCCATGCGCAGGATCACTTCATCTTTTTCTAGCTTTCTACTGCTTCTTATCATCTGCATATTAATACAAATATGAGATCCACAACCGGTATCCAATACCCAAGTGGAATAAGAAGTAACAGAAGAAAACATCTCAATCATAAATATACCTGATGTAGAAGCATCTGTATGTTTCTTTTCTTTCAGGCTAGCCAGATAAGCCTTGCAGTTTCGCTTCCAGTGCCCTTCCTTGCCACAGAAGTGACACTTCCCCTTGGCTACTTTGTTTTTCTTAATGCCCTTATTTGGTTTAGTCGCCTTGGCCTTTGGACCTTATTCTTCTTTGGCCACTTCTTACGAGCGCCAGAAGACTCCACGACCATAACCTGCCCCTTTTCTTTCTTAATGTTGGGCTCGGCATTCGTCAGCATATTCGCGAGCTCAGGTAGAGATGTCTCTAGCTTGTTCATGTTGAAATTAAGAACAAACTGCGAATAGCTGGGAGGTAATGACTGTAGAACCAAGTCAATACTTAGTTCATGATCCATCACAAAACCCAATCGTGCCAACTTCTCAATCAGATTGATCATTTTTCAGTACGTGGGCACCCACTGATGAATCCTCAGTCATTTTGCACTGAAACAGCTCTTTAGAAGTTTGAAACCTCTCATATCGAGACTGTGCACCAAACAACTCTTGCAAGTGCATCAAAATCTCCTGAGCATTCATATGCTCATGCTGTTTCTGAAGATCAGGTGACATCGAGGCCAACATCAAACATGTGGCCATATCTTCAGCATCTTTATACCGGTTGTATGCCACATGAACCTCAGTCGGAGCATCCGCTGGTGGGACCTCCGGTGCAACCTCATCTAGGACAAAAAGAATTTTCTTAGATCGAAGAACGATCCTTACATTCCTTAGCCAATCAGGGAAGTTGAGTCCAGTCAATTTGTTGGATTCTAAAATATTCCTAAGGTTGATGTTTACACTCATGGTTTCTCTGATAACCTACATAAAATTAGAACGAGTCAATTACTATGAATACTAATCACCAACTTAATATGGTAATTCTAGATTTTTAATTAAGTTGGTTTCTCCCACTATTTTATCAAGGTTAATAGCCCTCTCTATTAATCTCAACAAATTGGCATTCAATTTCCTTAGTGGGCTAGGATCCTCATTTGAATTACTTGACCTTGGCTTTGGCACAACAAATCTCGGTAAGCCAAATTTGGTAGATTATCATCAATCACATCTAATGTGACTCCTAGATCATTTAGGGACATTGCCTTGTCAATTACATCCATATGTGATCACCCTAAAGTTTGCCTCTAGATTAGACTGACCCTGACTTTGGCCAATTATGCCAGCTAATCTAGTTAAGTCAACCCATTGTTCCACAATCAACTCCTCATAAGTACACTCGACCTCGGCTTTGGCACGATAAATCTCATGACCTAATGATTTTGTATCATGTGAACAATGGAAGGCTTATGACTTAATATTCGTGGAGGGATTTAGCGCATATAGGTCCATCTACATCTACAACATTTGTACTATGCTAGGTTACATATCCTATATGTAGATTTTAGATTAATCTTAATTAACCTTAATTTCATAAGATCCAATCTATGATTGGGACTCCTAATCAAATTAGGATCCTGATCACTATCTAATTTAGGAACCCTAATTATGTGACCAAATCAATTGCTACCATCCTGATCAACCTTAATTGATTTAATCAATTAAGAGCTTTCCTTAACAATGGCCAGATCAGCTGATCAATGGGGTCCTATTTAGCATACCCTTCGATCCCATTGAATGGGTTTTCCCGGGCAGCGAACAGAGCAATTAAAAACCATGATCAAACCTTTCTAGACACCAATGTAGTTAAGCCCAATTGATTAGATCAATTATGGGATCATAGGATCAAACAATGACATGGTTAAGTCTAAGTTTCCTAAATCTTTATCATCTATTACATTTTATGATAACTATAGATAGTGATCTAGCTAGGTATTATGATAAGAGTTCTTAATTCAAATTTTAAATTTTCTTATCATTTAATTACATGTTATGACATATCGGTTTCACATCCCATGTAAATCCTAATGTCTCTAACAAACCCTAATCATATTCTTGTCATGATAAGATTTTAGATTCAAAATATAAGATTTTAAATTCCATATGATTACATTTAATCACAATCTTATCTGATCCAAATATCCAAACTAAGTTTTCAATGTTCATTATCATAAGAATATCAGATCTTAATCATATCAATAATCATGTTAAAATTAAATCCTAAACATGATTTCTAGGATTTCAGCATATAGTATCTATCATGCATAAATAATAATTGCTATTTTAACATGACACATATATGATTAAATCTAAATGAATTATTGTTTATTATCATATAATAAATCTTTATCTCTGATATCACATATCAAAGTACTCTATTTTAACATGATAATGAACATGCATAAATCTAAATAATAAATATTTTATTATATTTTAGATTTATTATCAACATATGAAAACTTTCATGATTTTAAGCATAATAAAAAAACATATTATCAATCATATTGACTCAAGTATCCTATCAGATTAATGAATCTGTAGCCGAAGGAGACTCTGATAATACTGATGGGAATTATGTATACAAGATATGAATCAAATTCATATAAATATTACGGAAGATATAATATAAAATTTCTAGATGCCCAGGATCCTTAGGAACATATTCATTAAAATTTAAATAAAATATAATTTTATTCATACCCGAGTCCTTCATCGATGTAGATGAGGATGAAGCTGGTTAATCCTTTGCCACTAGTCATCCACATGTCTGGCCTCTAACGGTGATCTATGCGGAGAAGAGGGGATGAAGACTTCAAGGTATGAAGATGACACTACGGGAGAGAGAGGGGTGCTAGCACCTCTTGAATCCCCTTACAGAAATACAGAAGATATCTTTGAAGAAAGATCTATTCTTTTTCGGAAGGAACCATATTTATAGGGTGAAAAGGAAACGTTCCAAGGGAGAAGAAGAGACCTATTTTCATGGTAACATTATGGTAACGTTAATCCAAAGAAATAGAAGAAACTTTCATTTTCATGGTAACATCATGGTAACATTAATCCAAGGAAACGAAAGAAACTCCCATTCTCATGGTAACGTTCATCCAAGTGTCACAATCTTAGCCTTTGAAATTAGGAGTTGGTTATCTCATAACTACATGCCCCAATTTATACGTGTTCATCATCGAACCGTAGAGATTCATCATGCCTCATCTCATAGGCATGATTCCATCTTCACACGGCTGAGATTGGCCATCCATACCCGAATAATTAGAGCTATTCATCATATGGATCAAGTCATATTTGGGTATCCAATTATTTGTTCATCATATGCACAAATAATTTCTCGTTAACATTCCTTCTACTATAATGGATCATATCCATTATTATTTTATCTTCTTTAAATTGGGTCTCACCCAATTATTTAATTGATCATCTTATCTAAATTAAATTTAATTTAATTCTCCTTTTAATTCATCCAAAATTCTCCTTAATGCATGTGACCCATTAGGCCCTTTAACATGTTGGCAATAATCATGTCCTAATCATAGACCCTAAAAATGATTGGACAACTCTTTGTCCAAGTCACCAACATGATTATAGATCATGAGAGGCCTCTAGCAAAGCATCATGACCATCCAACTGCTAAAGGTTTTGTTGACGTGACCATCAACAACACCTATCCATGAATGGTTATCGTATGATCAAATCCTTTCGTCACATATCCCAGATTAATTAGTGGTATGGAATGTGTCAACCCTGTAATTGATCTTTGTTTACTTGATCTCAGAAAAAATTGACTCATATGAATTAGAACTTTGAAACCATTTCGAATTCCAACTCAACCTTGCAAGGATTTAACAATCAATTTAATCCATCAAGTGGCCGTGGGATATAACCATTTCTATCAAGAGAGACAAATTCTGTCTTGATCAAACACCATCTTCATGTGCTTCATGTCATATCCAACCGACACCATATTTGTCACCCGTGGCTAAAGCGACATTTGGATGTCGTCAAAGCATGATGTTCCACACATGAGATGCAATGAAGATCTCAAGTCAAAGGATCACTCACACCACCATCATTAGAGATCAACCATCGACACTATATAGAATATCCATATGGGATCTCTGTATGGGTCATCCAATGCATCGTTACAATTACGAGTATCCACACACCTATCCAAGTATCTTCATACTTCAGCTTATGAAATCAGATGCTCACCTCAAGGGTGAGGATATGCAATGTGTGCTAGTCCCACGGTGTTCGATGGTGTCCAGTCCCATCTACACATCGACTAGAGAAGTTTAAAAAATCGAAGCATAACGTGCAATTTGGATCTCACAATTTGTAATCTCTATTATAAATTTCATATGCACGGTTCATATTCTTTTGGACTTTATCTCACAGACATATATAGCAAATATATTATAAAAGATATCTGGATAGATAAAGAAACCATTTTATTTGATTTGTATTCATAGAATGTATATAGCATCCAATCCGATTGGATCTAGGGCATACACTAACACTCCCTTGTGGCAGCAGTTTGCCTTCGAGTAGCTGGACGATATTTGCTCCCGATGCGGATCACTTCACCTCAATGGCCCCTGCTCGACTCTACCAAACTCTGAGACTTCCTCGGCTGGTGTCAAATACAGTCTGTGGATGGCAGCAATCCGACAGCAGCAGATTCCCCATGGCCAAGTACTGGAGTTGAGGAGGAAGGCTTAATCTGGGAAGGCTCCTCATCCGGACACAAAGGATGGATAGCAAACGCTAGTGAAGACAGCTCGGTGGTGCTTCCACACGGCCGGCTAGCCTTTGGTTTCTTCCATAGCTGGGCTGAATCAGGTGTCAGCCAGGAAGAAGGTGGCAAACCAAGCAACTAAAGGATTGAATGGAGTCAGGGTTGGCTCGATGGCTGAAACTAATACTGTGCCTAATACTCTAACTGAGAGCAGGGGTTCTTAGCAATCTTTGAATGTTAACTTGGAGACGGTGAACCCCTTCGCCCTTCTTGGCACTGATAAATGGGCTAGTAGGCCTAAGGTCTGTAAGGACGCCTACCCTGGTCCATCTAAGAGGGCCAGGCTTGCGGAGTCGCTCACTCACCGAGTTGTCTCCAAAAATGGAAAAGGAAAAGTAAATTCATCAGGATTAAAGATCATACAAGACAAAGTTACCTTCTCAGCACCCCTAAATTCACTTCAGGGTCCAATCAGTCTGATTGGCATGGGTTCTAAGGTTACCAGCAGCAAGGATGTGACCCTTATTGGGAAGAAGGATGAGGGTTTCCAATCAACTCAGCGGGAGGAACAACAACATGACTCAATCATCTCTACCCTCAAAGATGCCATTTTGGGGCAGGGTCATGATAACCATATCAGGGCCTCATCCTCGCGGGTGATAGAGATGGAAAAAGTCATGGAGACTAACCAACTGATGGATTATAATAGCCTGGACCCGGAGGGTGGCACCTCCCTTAATGGGTGCCTTCCTGATGCTGATATGTTGGATGATCAAGCTAAGACTCAACCCCTCCCCCCCAACTATCAAATGAAGATTCTTATTTGGAATGTCAAGGGAGCTCGAAAACCTTCGTTTCACTCCTCCTTTGGAAGACTTATGCAATTACATAATTTTAATATTTATGTTCTTTTGGAAACCCAATTGTCCGGTGATAGCTTGTCCCAGATCGTGGTCTTCTTATGCTATAGAGTCGATGGGTCTATCTGGAGGTATTTTGGCTCTTTGGCGCAATACTTTCATTAGAATAGATGCATTTCATCGATGCAACCAGCAAGTTGCTCTTGTCATCTCTGAGGGAACATTTGTCCCCTGGCTCCTCTTAAGTGTTTATGCCAGCACTAACTTTTGAAAGAGGCGTATTCTTTGGTCGAAGATTCACTCTCTTCTTGCTCAGGGAGTTTCAACCCTCATTATAGGATATTTCAATTGCATTGTCGGGGCTAATGAAAAAAAAGGGGTAGACAGCCCAATGGTTCAGCGAATATCTCGGAGTTCAAGACTTTCATCTCTTCTATTGGTCTACTTGACTTGGGGATCTCAGGTTCCCAATTCGCTTGGTGCAATAATCGCCAGGGATCTACGCGAGTCTGGAAGAGGTTGGATAGGGCTATGGCCATGGCCCACTGGCTTCAGAATTATTCATCTACCACTTTTACTCATCTATCAAAGATTGCTTCTGATGACTGCCCCATCTTGATATCCACAGATGTGATTGCTCAACAGTAGAGACAATTTCAATTTGAACAGTTCTGGACTTTCTATTCCTTCGTTTGGACCCTTATTTCTCAAGTATGGCATATAACTGTGAGAAGTAGTGCTACCTACAGGCTATCTAGATGCCTTGAGCTAACGAGATGCAGACTCTCTAGATGGAATAGACCGGAGATTAGGGATATAGTTAGGCAAGTAGAGTAGATGGAAGCTGATATTACTATCCTCCAGACCAAAGAAAATCGGGAGGGTTGCCTTACTAATCATGACATCACATCTCTCCGAGCTAAGTTAGCTCTTCACCACTCTCTCCTACAGCAGTAGAAAACTTTTTGGAGGTAGAGGTCTTGGATACAGTGGATTTGAGATGGGGATCGCAATACTAGATTTTTTCATCAGGCCACCCTAAAGCATCGAGCAGCTAATAGGATTCAATGACTTGCTAATGAGGCAGGGCATTATCAAGAGGATATTCATATTATCATGAATTAGCTATTTCACTTCTTTCAGTCTAGATGATCGGAGCACACTGGTCAGGGATTTTCTATCCACCCAATCACGATTGCTAAGAAGGTCTTAGCTGAGGAGAACAACCTTGTTATCAGGCCGATTACAGTGGATGAGATACGGATGGTTGTTTGGGATCTTGGGCCTGATGGGTTTTCGCCTTTCTTCTTCCGCTATTATTGGACTATAGTGAGCTAGGATGTTGTGCAGGCTATACAGAGTGTTTTTTAGTCCAAATTCATTCGTGCTGATTGAAACCGAACTTTCATTACTCTAGTACCTAAGCGCTCTGATGCTTCCATCCCTCAGCACTTTCGGTCCATCAACCTTTGCACTACTTTGTATAAGGTCTGTACGCATCTTATAGTCATCCGCCTGCAGAAAGTGATACCTTGCCTCATTTGTGCTGAATAGGGTACCCTTATCAGAGGGTGCTGCATTACTGATAATATCTATATAGCCCAGGAATTATGCACGACCTCCAGAGATCCTCTGTCTGCTAGTGTCTCATGGCTGTTAAGTTAGATATGGAGCGAGCTTATAATAGGGTGAGCTGGGCCTTTCTATATCGTACTCTTCATGAATTTGGGTTTGACGGCCTTTTTATATATTTGATCATGCCCTACATTCATAGGCCATCATTCTCTCTTATCGTTAACGGTAGTCAGTTTGATTTCTACCATTTTACTGTTGGGCTACATCAGGGATGCCTCCTATCCCCTTTCCTATTCATCTTTGCTGCTAACGATCTATCTCATGCATTCTCTCAGGCACAGGATGATCTTTGCATTGCCCCTTTTACTACGGGCCCCCATGATCCCTTGGTCTCCCATCTTTTATTTTCTAATGATTGTATATTACTGGGACAGGCTACTGTCCACAATGCGGTGACCTTTGCTTCCATTATTCAGCTCTACTATCAGGCCTCTGGTCAGAGAGTAAATCTATATAAGGCTATGATCTGTTTTAGCCCGAAAACAACTACTATAACAAGGGAGGCCATTCTCCAAACTCTGGGCATTACTACTCAAACTGACCGACTATCTTATCTAGGAATCCCTATTACGGGAAGACAATCGCGATGTAGTAACTACATTGACCTAGAGCATCGGGTCCATGACCGTCTTGATGACTGGTAGGTCACGGGATTATCCATGATGGCGAGGAATACCCTTCTATGCTCAATTCTCACCTCTCTTCCTCTTTATCTTCTATCCAATGTTGTTGTCCCGAGGACTTATCTAAGGAGGATAGAGAGATGCTTTAGAGACTTTCTCTGGGCCTCCATGTAGGACAGCCATGGTATCCATATGCTGGCATGGGACACTGTCTACTTGCCAATTTCTGAAGGTGGTCTTGGAATCTAGTCTCTAACAGTCAGGAGAGAGGCATTGATTGATAGGCACGCTACGCGGTTCCTACGTGATCCACATTGCTTCTGGATCTCTTTTATGTGGGCTCATTATGGGGCTTGGACTTCTTCTACGGATTTTCAGTCTTCCTATGGATATTCTTCTTTTTAGAAGGAGGTCTGCTGGCACGCTCCGACGATCTTGAATAACATCTCATGGATGATTGGTGATGGATCCTTAGTAGATGTTGTTCAGGATACATAGATTGCTGAGCTCTCCCTCTCACTCTGGCCTACTTTTATCAGCATGGATATTCCTAGCGGCATGAGAGTAACCGATTTGATCTCTTAGGATCATACATCTTGGTATATTCCCACAGTGTCCTAGTTCTTTGGGGAGGAGTTATCTCATAGGATACTTTCTATTTTGCTCATACCGGGGCACTCATCCGATACCAGATTATGAAAGAGATCATGTCTTTCTAGTGTGCCTACTAGGGACCTGATGAAGATTTATAGGCTATAGCCTTAGTATATGATAGATGCAGCGTGGATCTGAAAGCTTCCTATCCATCCCAAGATCCAACTCTTTATCTGGAAGCTTGCATGGGATTACCTTCCACCTTCTCTGTCAGCTCCCCCTTCTCTCTAGGGCCACCGACAACACACCTGCACACCTATGGTAATCGAATAGAGTTTTACTAGTCTTTATGTAGCGCTCCATAAAGAGTTAGAGAACCCTAACTAATTATCATAAATAGCAGACGCTCGAAAACATATCCTGTTAAAAACTTTTTATTTTTAGCTCAATTATATATATACATCACTCAAATCAACACTAAGCATCAACCTGCTCAGATAATATTTTTCATAACATTCCTCAGGCAGTTTACAATATCACATTCACAATCGACATCAAAATCATAAGTATATGCATCATGCTCATAATTTTCTCCAAAACATAAGTCTCATATTCATATCCAAAAAGGTCTGATACATCACCATATCTCACTATACACATACACATATGTAAATATACAAATATTATCTCACACTAACTCAATATACATGGCTATTTGATGGGGCATGAAAAAAAATTGGTGGAATGAGGGGATGGTGATGTGTTCTAAATGATTACCATCCTTAATGAACATTTGAGCCCAAGCTATGGCTGAATTCATGCATGGGAGAAATGAAGAACATCAAACCGGAAGCAGAAATCTAAACACCCTTGTGCAAGCTTCTTTCAAAGAAATAAAAAGATTAGGATCTAAAGGTATGGAAACCTTCAAACTAAGTTAAGCCACCTTTAAAACTTCAGATCTAAAGGACCAAGAGGTTTTTTTTTTTTTCAACAATGAAGTAAGATCTTAAAGTGGAAGGGATGCACTCAACACTCAAAGAATTGAGGGTTGGTTGACAAGATCTACACTCCTTACTTAAGAACTCACCTTGGCACTTGATCCTTGACGTGGAGCCATCATCCTCAACTCTAACATCCTCAAGAGAACCTGCAAGTGATCAGAAGTAAGACCGTGGAGGCAAAGGAATTGAAGGAAATAAAAAAAATCGAACAAGGAAAGGAAGGATTTAAAAAATTTTGCTGAGACTTGGGTAGCACTTGTCCTTCTTCCTGAAACTATTATGGAACCTTGGTAGAATGGTTTAGAGTAGCAAATTGGGCCTCTCACCCTCTCCCTCAAGGAGTGACCTAGATCTAAGACTAGGAAACACGAGCCTCAACTCAAACTAAGAGCATCTCACCCTCTTCATACTCAAAGATGAACAAGGCACTTGGCAAAAGAAATCAAATAAACTTGATTTTATTTCTCAAACTTCATATCTACAAGAGGGAAAGCTTGGCCTATTTATAGGCCAAAGGACTTCCAGAAATTTCAGCCCAAAAAACTAAAAGATCATAACAATCTAAGGATTAGTTATGATATAGCTAACTAATTACAATCAATCCCTAACAAATTTGGTTGCACCAGCTTCCATGTGGCACCTCCTTAGTTTGCCATGTGTCATCATCAGATACCTCCATGTGTCCTCCAAGATTTGACTTCTAAGTTGCCATGTGTCATCATCAGATACCTCCATGTGTCCTCCAAGATTTGACTTCCAAAGAGAAGACTTGATGTCTTGATAGCAGTGTTGACTCAAGGCAGGAAGTGTCGATACTTTGAGACTTGGCAGAAGTTGAAATTTTGCAGCATGAGTTGCCACTTGAGAAATTGAAACTCTTGGCTCGAGTAAGTGGAACCTGCGGAAAGTAGATTAACTACAAAACCAAAGAGTGTCAGTCTGCAACCTTTTCTTCTTGCTGATGTCCCCATCAATTCTTCCGGGTGAAAAAAACTCGGCCCTGACGAGTATGGATCATTTTGGCTTTGGTAATATTCAAGCAGATCTGGATCGATCCTTTGCAGTTCTTCTTGAGTGATCCATGAGTCTTCAGAATCAGGTCTACCTTGCCAATGGACCAAGTAGCGTTGATAGTCTTTATTTCGGGTAGTGACAATCTTGTCATCTAATATCCGTTCAATTCTTTCTCGCTTTGTGGCTGGTGGACACTCTGGGATTGGTTCACTCTCAAAGGATGGATCAGGTCCTAAAAACTCACTGGGATTCATTGTTGGTTCCTTGTATTCTACCAGATCTGAAATATTAAAGGTGGAACTAATACCAAAGTCAGAAGGTAGGTCCAGTATATAAGCATTAGGTCCAATTCTTTTTATTATTTTGAAAGGACCTGCACCACGGGCGTGTAGTTTCTTCATAGTTCCCTTTGGAAACTGTTCAGGTCTGAGCCTTATCATGACAAAGTCTCCTACATGAAATTCTTTTGCTCTTCTATGGGAATTAGCCATATGCTTGTAACTCTCATTGCTTATATGGATTTTCTCGCTAATTTCTTTGTGTAAATCCCTAATGTGTTGTGCATATGACTCAGCAGACTCTGATGTTCGTACATGCATGGGCAATGGAATGAGGTCTATTGGCTTTCTTGGTTTGTACCCATGAATAATCTCAAAAGGACTTTTTCCAGTGGATCTGTTAACTGAACTATTATAGGCAAACTCTATACGTGGCAGTAAAAGGTCCCAATTTCCAGTATGTTTTCCCACTAAACATCTCAACATATTTCCAAGACTTCTATTTACAACTTCTGTTTGACCATCAGTTTGGGGTGATAAGTGGTAGAAAAGTTTAACTTGGTTCCTAGCAGGTGCCATAGGGTTTTCCAAAAGTAACTGGTGAACTTAACATCCCTATCAGACACGATGGTTTTAGGTAACCCGTGTAATCTAACCACTTCATCTAGAAATAACTTGGCCACTTTTGATGCATCGAAGGTCTGGGAACAAGGCAGAAAATGTGCCATTTTAGAAAATCTATCGACTACCACAAAGATGGAATCGTGTCTCCTTAAGGTCTTTGGTAGTCCCAACACAAAGTCCATACTGATGTCTTGCCAAGGTCGATCAGGGACGGGTAAAGGGGTGTATAGTCCAGTGTTTTATTTTTGCATTTTAGCAACAGCACATGTCCTACACTGGGCTACGACTTGGGCAACATTTCGTTTTAAGCTGGGCCAAAAGAATTGTTCCTCCAAAGCTAGAATAGTTTTATTCCTTCCGAAATGGCCCGCTAAACCTCGGCATGGATTTCCCAAATCAAGAATTCCTAATTGAGGTTCGGGGAATACACAACTTATCTCCTTTAAAAAGGAACCCATCATGAAGAGTAAAGTCTTTGTATTCTCTAGAAGGCCTTAGACTGACAGATTCAAAAATCTCACTAAAGTCAGGGCAACTTTTATACTCTTCCTTCAACTTATCAAATCCTGTGACTTCAGTACTTACGGACGTCAAGAGCATAGAACGTCGACTTAAAGCATCGGCAACCTTATTGTCAGAACCAGCACGGTGTTTTAGAACAAAGGTGTAAGCTTGGATGTACTCTACCCATTTTCCATGCCTAGGGTTTAACTTCTTTTGGGAGCTAAGGAATCGGAGGGCTTCATGATCGGAAAATAGAACAAACTCCTGCGGTAACAAGTAATGTCTCCAATATTTCAAAGCCTGAACTACCGCATATAACTCCTTGTCATAGGTGGAATATCTCAACTTTGCGCCATTTAGTTTCTCGCTAAAAAAAGCTACCGGATGGTTCTCTTGACTTAAAACTCCACCAATTCCAATCCCAGAGGCATCACAAGCAACCTCAAAAACTTTAGAGAAGTCAGGCAACCTTAAGATTGGTGCTTGTGTCATTCTTCCTTTAATCTCAAGGAAGGCTTTATTGGCTTGTTTGGTCCATTCAAAATTTCCTTTCTTAAGACAATCCGTGATTGGAGCAACAATGGTGCTAAACCCTTGGATGAATCTCCTATAGAAGGTGGCAAGACCGTGGAAGCTACGGACGTCATGTATGTTCTTGGGTTCGGGCCACTCGACTATGGACTTAATTTTCTCGGGATCAGCAGAAACACCATTAGTAGTAACAATGAACCCTAGAAAGGTTACTCTGTTAGTCATGAATTCGCACTTCTTCAGATTGGCATATAGATTTTCCTTTCTAAGGGTGTAACAGACTTGTCTAAGATGATCTAAATGGTCTTCCCTAGTCTTACTATAGATGAGGATGTCATCAAAATATACTACAACAAATTTTCCATGAAAGGTCTTAAAACTTGAGTCATGATCCTCATAAATGTACTAGGGGCATTTGATAGACCAAAGGGCATAACCAACCACTCATAAAGACCATCCTTAGTTTTGAATGCAGTTTTCCACTCATCTCCAGGTTTGATCCTAACCTGGTGATAACCACTCTTAAGATCAATCTTGGAAAATATAGTGGCTCCGGTCATCATGTCAAGCATATCATCAAGGCGAGGGATAGAAAATTGATACTTGACATAATTTTGTTGATGGCATGACTATCGATGCACATTCTCCAAGTGCCATCCTTCTTCGGGGTCAGTAGGGCAGGTACTGCACAAGGACTTAAACTCTCCTAATAAACTTTTTCTGAAGGAGATCTCCAACTTGTCTTTGTAGCTCAGCGTGCTCAGTAGGATTCATTCTATAGTGAGGTAGGTTAGGCAAGGTGGCTCCTGGGACTAGATCAATTGTATGTTGAATATCCCTAAGTGGGGGCAGGTGATTGGGTAAATCTTCTGGGAATACATCCTTAAAGTCTTCTAAGATCTTTGTGACTTCTTGAGGTGGTTCCTTAGGATCTTCATTCCGACTTTCTTTAAGTGCCAAAATCCACATAGGTGATCCTTCATTGATTTCTTTCTCTATTTCCTTGACACTGATCAAATTCAGATCTTGTTTCTTCTCTTTCAAATCACTAGACCCTTTCTTGATATTGTCCTTAGGTGGGGTCGAGTTAATGATAAGCTTTTTCCCTAGATGGTTGAAAGCACAAGAATTGGATTGACCATATAAAGTTGCATCATGATCATACAACCAAGGTCTACCCAAAATGATGCTACTTACTCCCATGGGTAGTACATCGCACCAGACTTGTTCATGATAGGATTGGATTTGAATGGGAACTTGACATCTGGATTTAATGGGAATGGATGTTGAATCTATCCAAGAAACTTTGTATGGATTGGGATGGGGAACAGGGGTCAAGCTTAAATTCTTAATGGCTTTAGTGGAAATAGCATTCACACAACTCCCATTGTCTATAATGATTTTATAAACCTTCTCCCCTATCTTAACAAATGTTTGGAGTATATTAGTTCTTCTCCAATCCTCCTTTTCCTTTGTTTGGGTCAAAATTCTAACAACACCCAAAGTCTCATCATAATCAATCTCTTCTTCCTCTTCATCATATTCATTGATCAGATTGGATTCAGCCTCATATACCTCTTTTTCAAACTCTTTAGTATCTTCAGGGTCCTCTTCAGCTAGTTCTCCTATGTGTAGAGAACGGGCAGGGCATTGGTTGGCATAGTGTCCCTTCCTGTTACATTTAAAACAATGGACATTCGGGTTGTTACTCTTTTGAACTACAGGGCCTTACCCTTGTCACTCGTTTGACCGGATGGGATAGTAGGAGTGGGGTGATTTGGTCATTTGGTTGAACCCTGGTTTCTGAGTAGGGGTGCTAATCTTACTTAGTTCGGGTCTTCTGACTATCGGTCCCCTTTGAAACCTTTCACAATCTCTGGCTATTTGATAGGCTTGGTCTAGGTCAGTGATTTCTCTTAGAAATAATTCCTTTTGAATTTCTTCACGCAAACCGGCTCTAAACCTAGACAATGTTACAGCTTCTGATTCATCAATGTTACACCTCATCGCAAACTCATCAAACTTGGTAATATATTCAGACACAGTCTTATTGCCCTGGTATAATCTTTGCCACTGATCTAATAGTCTTTGGTGATAGGACATAGGGACATACTTTTCCCTAAGCTTGATTTTCATAGCTCTCCAAGTGGTTATGGGCATGTCTCCTCTTTGCCTAAGCATTCGCCCGATATTCTCCCAGTATAACCTAGCCTGGCGGACTAACCTCAGTTTGGCAAACTTATACTTTCTCTCCTCGGTCATCTCATACCATTCAAAATATTGATCCATTTCTCCCTCCCAGTCAACATAAGCTTTAGGGTCTAGGCTTCCATCAAAGATAGGAGCCTCTAATCGAATGTTCCTCATGGCTCTTTCATCTTGATCTAAGTAATCCTGGTGAGGTCGCCTAGGGATACGATCAGGAGTAAAGTCAGGCCGATGGACTCGACGGGCTTCTTCCATGAAATCAGGATCAAGTCTCCTTGGATTGTATTCAGGGATGTGCACATGATATTGGGCTCTTGGACCTCGAGGAATTGACCTAGATGATTCAGGTTCGATGGGGATCCTTTGAGGCTCTTCAAGGGTCTCAACTCTATCTTTTACTTGACCTAATTCTTTGTTGATTTGCCCTAATTGCTCAGTTACAGTGTCTAACTTTTCAGTCAGGGTCCTCATAAAGAGTTCAAGATTAGGATCCATAGGTACAAACCAAGAAAGATAGAACTTTTGACCTATAAAACAAGAAGTACAAACCTAGCTTCTAGGGCTCCTAAACCTAGAAGTTCAAAATACAAGACTTGACTAGGTACTAGTTAAGGATGCAATTACCTTTGTCACTGGCCAGGTAAGAGGTGGGAATGCGGGAGGCCCCCCTTGCTTTCACAAGGACCCAATTAAAGAACCGCAAGTCTGCTTAAGGCATTTCCCATTAGACCTCTAGTCTTAGACACCAGTTTCTAAGAATAATTACAAACTCAAATAGTGCTTTGTCTCCTCTTGCACTTGAACCCGACTTGTTGGTGTCCTTAATTTAGGTGCATACTTGATTTTAATTAAGGCTTAGGTCAATGCATAATGAGGATGGTTGTTGTGGGCTAAGAAAAGGTTATTAACTCCTCCCCTTATGTTATATTGAATGCCCTTAAGATGGTTTATGTATATATGGATGCACACAATTTCAGCAATTAACTAGCACAATCGACTAGACTTAGTACAATTAAGTGAAATTTAATTTAATTTAAAATTCAGCAAATGCAAACTTAAATTGAGAAATTCAAATCTTGAAGTCTAGATTTCAGAAGCTAATTTTTTTAAAATTTTAAAATTTAGATTAAAATTTCATTCTTGGAGGTAAAAGTGGTTAAATAAAATTTGCAGCTTCTAACTAACCTTCAACTAACCCGGTTTTGAAAATTTAAAATTTAAAGTTTTAAATTTTCAAAAATTTAAAATGAAAATTGAATTAGTTAGATCTCAGAGTGAAAATCCTAGATTTTAAAATTTGAATTCAAATTTTTTTTTTATTTGGTTGAGGAAGTTGTTATGATAGTAGTTGCTAGAAGATTCTAGCAGCTTAACAAACTCTCTACTACCTATTTCAAAATTCAAATTTTAAATTTAAAAATGCCTCTAAATTCAAACTTTAAGTGGAAAATAACATAATTTGAAGTCTAAATCTCAGATCTTAAATTAAAAAAAATTATTTTTTTAAAATCAAATTTAATGGAGGGAACCAAAATAGTCTTCCAGAAAACAACCTAAGAACTCAATTTTTTTATTTCAAAAATCTAAAATATTTTTTTTAATTTTAGATTTTGTAACCTAAAGTCCTAAAGTGTAGAAAATAAATTTTTATTTATTTTTTAACCCTTAAAAAAATTACAAAAAAATTTATGGAAATCTCGGACTAAAACTAGAACAGAAATTCCAGCAACTTACAAGCTTAACTTAGAGACCAAAGCTCTGATACCAAAGCTGATGGGGCACGAAAAAAAATTGGTGGAATGAGGGGATGGTGATGTGTTCTAAATGATTACCATCCTTAATGAATATTTAAGCCCAAGATATGGCTGAATTCATGCATGGGAGAAATGAAGAACATCAAACCGGAAGCAGAAATCTAAACACCCTTGTGCAAGCTTCTTTCAAAGAAATAAAAAGATTAGGATCTAAAGGTATGAAACCTTCAAACTAAGTTAAGCCACCTTTAAAATTTTAGATCTAAAGGACCAAGAGGGTTTTTTTTTTTCAACAATGAAGTAAGATCTTAAAGTGGAAGGGATGGACTCAACACTCAAAGAATTGAGGGTTGGTTGACAAGATCTACACTCCTTACTTAAGAACTCACCTTGGCACTTGATCCTTGACGTGGAGCCATCATCCTCAACTCTAACATCCTCAAGAGAACCTGCAAGTGATCAGAAGTAAGACCGTAGGGGCAAAGGAATTGAAGGAAATAAAAAAATCGAACAAGGAAAGGAATGATTTAAAAAATTTTGCTGAGACTTGGGTAGCACTTGTCCTTCTTCCTGAAACTATTATGGAACCTTGGTAGAATGGTTTAGAGTAGCAAATTGGGCCTCTCACCCTCTCCCTCAAGGAGTGACCTAGATCTAAGACTAGGGAAACACGAGCCTCAACTCAAACTAAGAGCATCTCACCCTCTTCATACTCAAACGTGAACAAGGCACTTGGCAAAAGAAATCAAATAAACTTGATTTTATTTCTCAAATTTCATATCTACAAGAGGGAAAGCTTGGCCTATTTATAGGCCAAAGGACTTCCAGAAATAGGGATGCTTCTACATCATGTGCGTATATAATTGAGATATTTTCTTCTATTACTTCTTATTCCACTTGAGTATTGGATACCAGTTGTGGGTCTCATATTTGTATTAATATGGAGATGATAAAAAAATAGTAGAAGATTGGAGAAAGATGAAGTGATCCTAGGAATGAAAAATGGAGCAAAGGTTGTTGCATTAGCTGTAGAAATTTGTTCTTTATCTTTGCCCACAGGGCTTGTAATTAAACTTAGTAATTATTACTATATTTTAAACATAATAAAGAATATTATATTCATTTCATGTTTAGTAATGGATGGGTATTCATTTGAAATTGGAAATAGAGGTATTTCTATTTTTCGAAATGAAATGTTCTTTGGTTCTGCTGAATTGTTCAATGGAATTTATGTTCTTAATCTTCAAGCCCCTATTCTCAATATTGAATTAAAAAGATTAAAATCAAATAATTCTAGGGACTCATACCTATGGCATTGTCGTCTAGGCCATGTAAATGAAAAGCATTTAACCAAGTTACATAATGATGGATACTTGGACTCATTCGATTGGAAATCGTTTGAGAAATGTGAATCATGCTTACTTGGCAAGATGACCAAGTCACTTTTTACTGAAAAAGACGAGCGAGCAACTGAATGTTTGGGTTTAGTACATACGAATGTATGTGGACCCATCAACATTTAAGCCATAGGAGGTTTTTCTTATTATATCACATTCATAGATGACTATAATAGATATGGTTATGAGTTTCTGATGAAGCACAAATATGAAGCCTTTGAAAAGTTTAAAGAATTCAGATGTAAAGTAGAAAAATAAACTGGTAAAATTATTAAGATACTTCGATTAGATCGAGATGGTGAATACTTGAGCCATTAATTCGTAGATTATTTGAAGAAGAATGAGATTCTCTCTTAATGGAATTCTTCTGGTACACTACAATACAATGGTGTGTCAGAAAGGAGAAATTGTACACTATTAGATATGGTACGTTCGATGATGAGCCTTGCATATCTTCCAAAAATATTTTGGGGTTATGCGCTAGATACTGCCGAATATACCCTAAACTGAGTTTCATCTAAATAGGTCAACTTCACTCCATATGAGATATGGTGTGGAAAGAAACCATCCTTTAATCATTTAAGGGTTTGAGGCTGTTACGCTTATGTGAAGCGTAATGAATCGACAAGCTTGAAGCTAGATCTGATAAATGCAATTTTGTGGGATATTCAAAACAAACAAAAGTATATTACTTCTACCACCCTCTCGATCAAAAAGTGTTTGTCTCGAGAAATGCTTCATTTTTAGGAAATAAGATGATTTCAAAGGATAGTGGGAGTAAGATTAAACTTAGTAAAGCTCAAGAACCACAAATTAATAGAGGCCCATTAGATGGAATGGAGCACATGCCGAATGTAGTGGGAGTTGAGCTAAAGACTCAACCCACATTTAGGCAGCCATTGCATGAGTCTCTATCAGGAAAGGTAAAGCAACAGGTATCTCCAAGTACACACCAGCTACATAGATCTAGTAGGACAATTCACATTCCTAAGAGATATGCATTTCTTATAGAGGATGATGAGCCTACCAACTACAAGGAGGCAATGTCTGACATTAACTCCAAGAGATGGCTTGAGGCCATGAAATCTGAAATGGACTCCATGTATGTAAACCAGGTATGGACCTTGGTTGATCCACCTGAAGGGGTAAAACCCATTGGGTACAAATGGATTTTCAAGAAGAAGACCGACATGGATGGTAATGTGATTATCTATAAGGCAAGACTAATTGCAAAAGGTTATAAGCAAAGACAAGGTTTGACTTTAATGAAACCTTTTCACCTGTAGCCATGCATAAGTCCATAAGGATTTTGCTTGCAATAGCAGCATATTTTGACTATGAGATCTAGCAGATGGATGTCAATACCGCCTTCCTAATTAAAAATTTAGAGGAGGATGTGTATATGACACAACCAGAGGGTTTTGAATCCATAGATCCTAAGAAAGTATGCAAGCTACAAAGGTCTATTTATGGACTTAAGCAAGCCTCTAGAAGTTGGAACATCCGATTTGATGTGACAATCAAAGAGTTTGATTTCATCAAAAATGAGGATGATCCATGTGTGTATAAGAAGGTTGGTGGGAGTAATATTTTTTTCTTGATATTATATGTGGATGACATATTATTAATAGGAAACAATGTATCCTTCCTTAAAGAAGTGAAAGATTGGTTGTCAGGTAAATTCTCCATGAAGAATTTGGGAGAAGCAGCCTATATACTTGGTATAAAGATCTATAGAGATAGATCTAGAAGGTTGCTTAGATTGACCCAATCCATGTACATAGATAAGATGCTAAAGCGGTTTAGCATGAAGGAATCCAAGAAGGGATTCCTGCCAATGTTGCATGGTATACATCTCTCTAAGGATATGAGTCATAAGACCCAAGAGGAAAGAGAGTACATAGATAAGATACCATACGCATCAGTAATTGGATCTATTATGTATATGATGCTATGTACGAGGCCTAATGTTTCCTATGCCTTGACAATCACGAGTAGATATCAAGCAAACCCTGATGAGAAACATTGGATGGTAGTCAAGAATATCCTTAAGTACTTGCGCAGAACTAAGGATATGTTCTTGGTTTATGGAGGACCTGACCTTATAGTTCGAGGTTACATGGATTTTAGTTTTTAGTTTGATAGAGATGATTATAAATCACAATCAGGCTATGTGTTCATACTCAATGGTGGTGCAATCAGCTGGAAGAGTTCCAAGCAAGAGATGACCATCGACTCTATGACTGAAGTCAAGTACATTGTAGCATCAGATGTAGCTAAAGAAGCAGTTTGGATCAAAAAGTTTATCACTGAACATAGAGTGGTTCCAAGCATTGTTAATCCAGTATTCTTGTATTGTGATAACAATGGAGCTATTGCGCAAGCCAAGGAGCCAAGGTCTCATCAGAGGTCCAAACATATACTTAGAAGATATCATGTAATTAGAGAAATCATTGGACAAAATGATATAAAAATAGAATGAGTCCCCATGGACAATAATATTGTCGATCCGTTCACTAAAGTCCTACCGCAGCAGAAGCATGATAGTCATGCTGAGTCACTTGGTATTAGATACATGGGTGATTAGCTCTAGTGCAAGTGGGAAATTATTAGTGTGTGCCCTAGATCCAATCGGATTAGATGCTAGTTTGTACACATTTCTTTATGAATGCAAATTAAATTTATTGGTTTCTTTATCTATCCGAGTGTAATATATATATATATATAAGATATTTTACCTATGAGATAAAGTCCAAAAGAATATGAATTGTGCATATGAAATTTGTAATAAAGATTACAAATTGTGATATCCAAAATTGCACATTATAGTTCGATTCTTTAAATTTTCCTAGTCGATGCGTAGACAGGACTGGGCACTGTCGAACGTCGATGAGACTAGCACACATTGCATATCTTCACCCTTGTGGTGAGCAGCTAATCTCGCAAGCTGAAGTATGAAGATACTTGGATAGGTGTGTGGATGCTCGTTATTGTAACGATGCATTGGATGACCTGCACAGAGATTCTATATGGATATTCTATGTAGTGTCGATGGTTGATCTTTGATGATGGTGGTGCGAGTGATCCTTTGACTTGAGATCTTCATTGCACCTCATGTGTGGAATGTCATGCTTTGACGATATGCAAACGTCACTCTAACCACGGGTGGCAAATATGGTGTCGGTTGGGTATAATATGAAGCATATGAAGGTAATGTTTGATCAAGATATGATTTGTCTCCCTTGATAGAAAGGGTTATATCCCACAGCTACTTGATGGATTAAATTGACTGTTAAATCCTTGCAAAGTTGAATTGGAATTTGAAATTGTTTCGAAGTTCTAATTCACATAGTCAATTTTTCTGAAATCAAGTAAATAAAGATTAATTATATGGTTGATACATTTCATACCACTGATTGATCTGGGATATATGACGAAGGGATTGAATCGTACGTTAACCGTTCATAGACCAGTATTGATGACCACGTCAACAAAACCCTTAACACTTGGGTAGTCATGATGCTTTGCTAGAGGCTGCTCATGATCTATAATTATGGATTCTTTGACTTAATCAAGTAGTTGATTTGGTTAAAGAATTGACTTGAATAAAGTCATCTTTAGGGTCAATATTAGGGACATGATTATTGCCAACTTGTCAAGGGACCTAATGGGTCACACGCATTAAGAAGATTTTGGATGAAGTTAAAATGGAAATTAAGTTGAACTTAATTAATTTAAATTAGATTACCAATTAATTAGGATTGGATTTGACTCAATCTTAATGAGAGAATATGAAATTGATGAATAGGATTCATCATAGAGAAAAGAATTTTGTGTTCGAGGGAGAGACCTTTTGTACATATGATGTACATATAAAATTCATTAATTGGATAGTCAATTAGACTTGATCCATAAGATGAATAGCTTAGATTAATTAAGATTAATAATATGATATTTAATTGGGTCCATATGATGGCATGATTTGATTCATGAAAACCCAATTGAGCCGAGGGCTGAAATCGAGCCACATGGAAGATGGATCCATGCCCATGTAATGAACATAACACATCTCTACATCATGGAGGAGGGAATACCTATTATTTGAGGCATTATCATGAAGCCAAATCCAAGGTTGCGACAATGGTTTCATGGGATAACTAATTTACTATTTTTTAGGAATGTGGTTTGGTGGTTGTAATCCTAACATTATCATGATAACAAATATCCTAAATTTGTTAGGATAATTTGTTATAACGAATATCCTAAATTTGTTGGGATAATTTGTTATCAACTTGATATGGTTGAATGGTTACGTGGCTAAAACAAAATCCCCTTTTTATGGAACCACACAACCTTCTTTTTATGTATAGAAAGGAGAGAGACACCCCACACGCCTAACTCCTCCTTTTTCTCTCTCTTGAATGCCTAGCACCCACTTTCTCTCTCTAAAATATCCTTTCTCTTTCTAGAACATCCCTCTCTCTCTCTCTTGATTGATCAAGATTTGATTTTGACCAAGAAATTTTTTTGATTTGGGAAATCAATTGAAAAAGAAAAGAGGCACTAGCACCCCTCACAAGAAGGTTATCATCCAATCTTGGGAGGACATCATCCAAAGATTTTCATGTGGATCACCATTAGAGGCCAGACGCATGGACGGCTAGTGGTAAATCATTTATCAGCTTCATCAGGCTTCATCCCCAATAAAAAATAGGTATGTGTTATTTCTTGTTAATTAAATCTGTTCTCTGAGGATCTTGAGCTTTGGAAATTAAATTCGTATTTATTTTTATCTTCCGCTGCATGATATATGAATTTGATTCATATAAAATATACATAATTTCCATTAATTTTTTGGCGCTGGCCCGGGAGTTTGACTCGGGGCCATCGAGACCATAGGATTTGAACCACCTCTAGGGTTTCTTGGTGCTGGCCCGAGGGTATCCTTATAATCACAGGGCTGCCGAGGTTCTTTTGAAATTTTTCAAACCGAATAAAGATGGAATTGAAAAGTTTTCTTATATTCATTAGCTAAGTACACTCACTATTGATAATGTCGATGAAGGTTGTCCACATTCCAAGTATGCGGGATCGTCCGCCCATCGAGCTCCTCGAGTTGGTATGCTCCTTGGTAGAGTACTTCGGTAACTCGGTAGGACCCCTCCTAATTTGAAGATAGCTTGCCTCCTTGGGTTGGCTTGGATACCTCGGCCGTTCTAAGGATTAAATCTCCTGGGCGGAACGTCTTGAGGCAGACTCGGGCATTGTAATATTTTGCTACTCGTTGGTGAAAGATAGCCATCTTGAGCCGCACTTGGTCCCGGATCTCGTCGATGAAGTCAAGGTTGGCCTTTAGTTGATCAGGATTATCTTCTTCATTATATGATTCCACCTAGGGGTTTCGAAGACCAATCTCCACCGAGATGACCGCTTCAGATCCAAAGACGAGACTGAAATGAGTCTTTCCTATGGGGATCTTTGGAGTCATATGATACGCCCATAATACACTAGGGAGTTCCTCTATCCATTTGCCGTTGAACTCATCCAGTCGAGTTCTAAGTCTCCGAAGGATGGTCTGATTCATGACATTTGCTTCTCCATTAGTTTATGGATGCTCGACAGAAGTAAAATGATGGCCGATACCCAACTCGGTGCAAAAAGCCTTGAATGTAGCATTATTGAATTGTCGACCATTGTCAGTGATGATAGTATGAGGTAGGCCAAATCGGCAGATAATAGACTTCCAGAAAAATGCCTTCACCTTTTCTTGGTAATTTTGGCTAATGCCTCGACTTCAACCCACTTGGTGAAGTAGTCGATGATGACAAGTAAGAATCTCCATTGCCCTAAAGCTGGAGGGAATGGTCTAAGGATATCCATTCCCATTGAGCAAAGGGCCACGGAGCAGAGAGTGGGCTCAGCTGATGATGAGGGATGAAGTGGAATGATGCAATCTAGGAGGAGATAGTAATAACTAAATAAAAAATGAAGTGAAGCTAGGCTACATTTTCATGTAAAAGAGCAGAAATTTTCATTGTTGCCTAAATGTAGCAACCCAAGAGGGGGATGAATTGGGTTATTAAAAATTAATTACTATCGCAGATATGTGCTTTAACCCTAATTTAAATTTACTTGGTAGTGGTGTAGTGAAGTGCACAGAATAATAACACAGAAAATCAAGCAACCACAAATACAAGAAAGTTTATAGTGGTTCGGTGCCAAACTCAGCACCTACATCCACTCCCCAAAAACTTTTAGGAATTTCACTCCAATCGTATCACAATGATTACAACCTCAAGCCTTCCCTGGCTAGCCCTCTTGTTTATACGGCACAAGGCAGCCAAACCCCTAGCCTTACCCGGCTAGTCCTCTTGTTTAACGGTACAAGGAAGCCAGCCCCTAGCCTTACCCAGCTAGTCCTCTTATTTAACGGCACAAGGAAGCTAATAAGAACCAAAGGTTAACTCTAACCCTTTTACAAGTGTTCAAAGTAAATAAGAACAAGTAGCTCATACAATGAGCAAATATTCAAGATATACTTTATAAATTTTGTAGCAAATCCTCAGCAATAAATGAAGAACTTCGAGATAGCTGAAGCTTTGATTGCTTGACTGCTTTAATGGATCTGGACGACCTTTGAGCAATGAATGATCTTTGAGATTTGTCAACTTCAATGCACACGATCTTGCTTTTCAACACTTCGAAGAATATGCAATAAAGGCTCTTTTTCTTAGATTTCTTTCTCTTATTTTTCTCTTTCAGATTCGTCATTTTGTTCTTCTAATCCCAGCTATTTAAAGCAATCCAACAACAAAAATATCCGTTAGAAACATTTGAAACAAATGGAAAGTAAAACGGAAAAAAAAAATAACCGTTGAGATTATTTCCCTTAAACATTGAATGCACTGAATCCATTTGAGGAAGGAAGATCTCTCTCATAATCCAAGAGATCAAAAGTTAGTGTAACTAAAAATAGAAATCAATTAAAGAAGAGAGAGAGTGAGAGAGAGAGAGAGAGCACGCCCAAATAACAAAGAGGTAGCCTCTTGAAGAAGCTCGGGCAAGATGAAGTGTAAAAGCCACAAGCTAGCTAACCAGCTAGCTAATTTTGAAATCTCACGGCGAAAGGCATCAGTATCAAAGGATAGTAGTTAGCTCTCCAGCTAACTATCCACAAAGAGCACACAGCCTGAAGATCATCCCAGTGAAGAATAGTTAGCTCCTTAGCTAACTAAGGCAAAAGCTAGTTAGCTCTCTAGCTAGCTAACCACAAAAGCATACGGCCAGGAGTCCATTTCAAAAACCATTAGTTAGCTCTCTAGCTAACTAAGCAAAAAGTAGTTAGCTCTTCAGCTAACTCAGCAAGCATCCAACGTTCATGAGTATAGAAGCCATAACAAGATAGTTAGCTCTCCAGCTAACTAGAAAAGAGAGGCTCTCGGCTTGGAGAAGGAATATGCCATCAGAAGAAGAAGAGTTAGCTCTCTAGCTAACTGAGCAAGAAGTAGTTAGCTCCTTAGCTAACTAAGCTCAAATGATCATGGCAAGAGGAAGACGTTCGTCCAAGGTAGTTAGCTCTCTAGCTAACTAAGAAAAGCATCCACTCGCTCAAGAGAAGATTAGTTAGCTCTCCAGCTAACTAAGCCAAAAGGTAGTTAGCTCTTCAGCTAACTAGAGAATGAATCCACACAGCTTGGGAAGTAGTAGTTAGCTCTTCAGCTAACTAGAAAATGCAACCGCACGGCTTGGAGGAACCTGTGAAAAAATAGTTAGCTAACAATAAAAGCAGTTAGCTCTCAAGGCAAAGCAGTTAACTAATAGGGTATGCTAGCTAGCTAAGAGAAGCATCAGCTAGCTCACCAGTTAGCTAAATAAAAGAGACATTTAGCCAAGCAATGTATCAAGAAAAGATAGTTACTAAAAATGAAGCCAGTTAGCTAAGAGGGAGGATGAGTTAGCTAGTCAGCTAACTGATTCCCATAGCATTCGGCCAGCACAGTGAATAAGGCAAAAGTAGTTAACTAAAAAGGAAATCCAGCTAGCTCAGAAGGAAGCCAAGCTAGCTAACCAGCTAGCTAAAAAAGAGCATGGCTCGGCTAGCAAGGATAACAGAAAACATAGCTAGCTAAAATGGAACACCAGCTAGCCAAGGAAGGGACTAGCTAGCTATCCAGCTAACTAAAATGGAGAACCATTCGGCCAGGCCACAGAGATAGCATGTCAATTAGCTAACAGATGTGTCAGCTAGCTAGACGGAAGGGTAAGCTAGCTAACTAGCTAACTCCCAAAGAAGTTCAAATGGCCAAGGCTACAAATGGTCAATTAGATAGCTTTCAGGTAACAAATAAAAATGAAATATACTCCCATAAGATCTTTGCTTGATAACACTCAATTGTAAAACATCTGTACTTCCCTGCATCAAGCTTAATAAATAGAATTAGTCTTTGCTTAATTATTTTGTAAGCATCAAAATCAATCTAGGGTCAACAATCTTCCCCTTTTTTATGATGACAAAACCCTTAAGCATGCAAAGAAGAGATATAGGAAATATTTTGAATAAACAGGAGTGTAAACATAAATGCATTATTTTCTCCCCCTGTTAATTTGAATAAACTCCCCCTGAATATATGGATCATTTCTTTTCTCCATTACCTCAATATATGCAATATTCTTATCCCCCTTTTTGTCATTGATCAAAAAGATGATTGAAGAAACTTGCAATAAATTAAAGCATAATACATCAAGATAAAGTGAACATTCACACATACTCATAACAGTCATACAGAACATTTCGAGCAAAGTCGTTACAAATATTACAGAACATAGTTTTAAGTTATTCTACACAAAGTCTTAACAATTCATCACAAAGCAAAATTTTAAACATTCATCAAGGGTTACAAGATAGTCATTTCTCATCATTTGAAGAAATTTGCAATGAAGATATATATGGTTTTCTGGAGGGTCCTAGCTTATCATTTGAAGGTTGAGTTGGAGGAGACCAGAGGTGAAGATGTGAAAATGATGCATCTGGAGCTGATGAAGCAGAGAGAGAGCAATATAGGTTTCCATAAGTCTGCTCAGCCTAGAAAGAGATGCGGACCAGTGATCAACTGCATTTGTTGCATCCCTTGTCTGGCTCTCATTAGTTCGCATTTGATATTCTACCCATTTAGCTTTGGTCTTAAAGTTTTCAATCTTAGCTTTAAAGAAATTAATTTCCTTCAGGATTCGATCCAAGATAGTCTCATTATGATGAAAGACTCGCCCATTAAGAATATTGACATCATGGACAAGTTGACTTTGAATGTGTTTCTCAGATCTAGCAACCCAAGAGGAGGGGTGAATTGGGTTTCTTAAAAATTAATTGGCTATCAAGTATGTGCACCTATATTCTTTCACAATTGATTACATGTTGTGAGGTGCATCAAATACACAATCAATCACAGAAAAAGAAACACAATCAAACACACAATGTTTATAGTGGTTCGGTGCCAACCTTGCACCTACATCCACTCCTCAAGAACACCTTAGGTATTTCACTAGTCACCACTAGCCTAACTGGCTAGCAAACTTGTTTACGGGCATAAGCAATCAAGCCTTACACACTAGCCCTCCAAGCTAGTCTTCTTGTTTATGGGTACAAGGGGACCTTACAAATTAAACCGGGTAGACCTCTACCCAACCACGTTTCACAACTGTGAAACAAACCAAGGCACAAGCAATAGAATGTTTAATACAACAAATGCTCCTAGATATGAGCAGATTTAAAGCAATAAATGTACTTATCAACTTGAAGAGCTAATCACGAAGTAGCTTCTTTCTTTAATAAATGCAGCAGCACAAGGAAGCTTTCGAGGTGGCTTTGAATACTCTTCAATGAAGGTAGATGAAGCTTGAAGACCACTTGAAGAACCAGCAATAAATGAGCTCCGGTGGTTGAAAAATAATCAAAGCAAAGCTTCAACAAACCTCAAGCAAATCTCTCTTTCAAATGATTTTTCTCTCAATCAATATTTTTTCAATCTATCTTCTTTTTGTTTCTTCCTTCTCTTGTTTTTCTCTTTTTCTTTTCTGATTCTCTCTTCTTTTAAAACACTGTTCAAGGTCACTATTTATAACCAGAACAATAGAAATAGAGCCGTTGTGAGAGGAAGGAGTCCAGCCAAGAAGTTTTAAGGAAGCAGCATTCCAAAAAATGAAAACTAGAATTCCAACGAAGTGAAACAAAAAAAAAAAAACCAGTAGAGTGTATTCAAAATATAGCATTCCAATTTTTAAAACCGGCATTCCAAAAAATTTAGACAGAGAGCCAGTCGAAACATTAACAAAAATGGCATTCCAATCTTTTAAAGTTGGCATTCTAGAATTTGTAACAAGGGACCAGCCGAACCAAAGATAAAAGTGGCATTCCAATTTTTTAAAGTTGGCATTCCAGAATTTGTAACAAGGGACCAGCCAAACCAAAGATAAAAGCGGCATTCCAATTTTTTAAAGTTGGCTTTCCAGAATTTGTAACAAGGGACCAGTCGAGAGAGATTTAAAATTTGAATTCCAACTCAACCTATTAGCTTGCCAAAATAGGGAGCCTGGGAAACAGCAGAGGGCTTCTTAGAATTAGCATGCCAACACTATCAATTAGTATACCAAAATAAGAAGACAGGGAAAAACGTTAATCTCCAAATACAAGGGACTAGCCAAGGATTCATCCAAATTGAATAAGCCAGAAATCCGAAGGCAACCGAATGCAACCCGAATTTAAACTGAAGGCAACAAAAGGCAACCAATAGAGAATAAATATAATCCGGTGATAATAGAGTTATAAATAGGAGCTTGTAGGATAATTGAATCCAATTCAAGACAATGCAAATATAATTAATCCTGAAAGTCATTTTATCAGATAAATAGCATTATATCATGAATTGCAGTGTACCTAGGATAAACAAAGTATACTATTCCATAATAAATAACCCAAAATTGATTTGACAGATAGATCATTAGCACAATATTAAATTGATTAGTACAATACTCAATTGATTAGCATAATACTTAATTGTTTTGTGTTTCATCAAAATCAATATGGGGTCAACAATCTTTTCCCTTTTTGATGATGACAAAACCATTAAGAATTTGATAATGAATAAGCAATTCAATCAAGGCATTCCTTGCAACTCTGAAGCATAAGACAATGTGTGCCGAAATGTATGTGTAACGTGCCAAAATCTTAAATTTCAAGAATATTTAAAATATGATATTTTAAAATTACATTTCATAACTCCCCCTCAGGTTTTGAATCAATGAAGTTTTCAAAAAGTTCAATTTGACTTGTGAAGTGTACACTTTTCATTTCTCTCATTTCATTTTTTAAAAATATGACGTTGAAAATCAGAATGTGTGTTTTCTATTTTTACCATGATTATGAAGTGCAAAAATGCTTTTAAAAAAATGTATGTTTTCTATAAAATCAGAATGTTATGCTTTCCATTTTAATCAGAATGTATGTTTTCCATTTTAATCATAATGTATGCTTTCCATTTCTCCTCCTTTTTGTCAGTAATCAAAAAGAAGGTGAAAGAGTTTGCATCTATCACTGTATGTCTTTTCTTCAGTGGAATGAATTGGGTATAGCAATTAATAGAATTTTCAATATTAAGCAGATATTGTAAAGTGCAGATGAAATTAAACAAATCTTACAAACCATACAAACCAGTCAATTATAACTTACAAGCCAATACATAAATTGGTCTGCAATAGTAAGTAGTAGTTATACAATTCATACAGACATAAAAAGGAAAGATAGTTTCAAAACAACATAATTCCAAAATGATAGAAATAATAAGGGCAAGAGTAGCAAATGCAGAAGTCCAGAAGAAACGTCAATCTATGATGTCAACATGAGACAACGAAGAAGATCTACGAGCACATCTGGAAGGGCGAGATGATCTCAAATGAGGGGCAGGACGACAAGTGGGGTCTTCAACATTAGGAGACAACTGCGATATAAAAGATTAAATTTCTTGTTGCATATTGTGGCATTCATTAATGAGCTTAGAATGATTATCAAGAGCACGCTGGGCCTTGATAGTTTTCAGTCTAAAGAAAGACATCTCATTACTTGCAATGCCAGCACTATCCAACAAAGAGTTCACATCTTTTCTCAGCTTGCCTAGCTCAGCAAAGAAATTAGAAATGTCCATCATAGTACCATAATTGAAAGCTTTTCCTTTAATGATGGTCACACCACGTTGTAAATTATATAGGCTTAATTTGATTTCATTTAGGGTAGAGAACATTGAAGATATGTGGGGAATTATTGTAGTATCAGAGCAACAAGAAGATAAACTATTGACAGATCCACCAAGAGAAACAACATCAGAAATCCTACGAACCAAAGTCTCCATGTCATCCGGGTCCATTTTGGTAACCATAGGATGACTTGGTTGAAAAGGATTTTGAGCGGATGGTGGAACATTGGGTGGATTTGGATCAGCAGTAGGATTGTTAACAAAAGACGGATTAACATTAATGGAAGGATTGGGGTTCAAAGGCATAAAACCTTGCTCGACAAACATGTAAGTGTAGTTTGTAGGTTGATCAGTAAACATAAAAGTAAAATTCTAAGGTACATTAGAATCAGAAGGATAATTATGATTTTTAGTAGGAACAGAAGGGTAATTCAGATGTTCAATGGAAAATTCCTGAGGCACAGTAGGTAGCTCCCCCTGGACAAGTGCATGATTTTCTTGCAATTTTCCTTTACTCCTAGTCTAAAGGCCATCTACCTTAGCAAAACCCATACGAGTTAAGACACGTTCATTGTAAACATCATTATCACTAAGGTGGTAGGCATTCTCACCCCTAACATTAACATTGAAATGATTAAATACATGGGTAAGAAGCAGACCATAGGGTAGGGCAGCTCTAGACCTACTAACAGCCTCTTTCATTACACAAATCATTTTTCTAGGCAGGTGTAGATGAGTTTGGGTTACAACATGATACATAAATGTTAAGTCACGATCATTCACATAATCAAAACTACTACTCCTAGAGCTAAGACAGCGGAAAACAATATTGTGAAGTAATCTCATTTCCACATTTAGATCTTTAGCAAACACACGATCAATGTTAGATGCATAATCAATATCTAGAATAGTCTCTAATTTAAACAGTCTATTTTCAAGAGTATTGTTGACCCAATTGTTGATTTTGATGATTAACAAAACTATTTGAGTATAACATTTGAAGTTACTAATGATTTTGGTTAAGTTTTTCAGTTTATGATTTGATTTATTAATCAAAATCATAAGATAAATCAAGTTCTAGTTCGAATCTAATGTCAAGGTAAGATTGCAGACATTAGAGTCGACACATGGAATCACAGAGTCGACTCCAAAATCGGCATAGAATTTAGAGTCGATACCTGGACTGTTAGAGCCGACTCCAATAGAAAGACAGAACGATGATTTTTCTGATCACGACTTAGAGTCGACTCCTGGACTGTTAGAGTCGACTCCAGAGAATTTTTGTATCGACCCCAGAAAAGTCAGAGACGACTCCAGATCGAGCGGATTGGGGATTTTCGATTTAGAGCCGACTCCAGAAAAGTTAGAGTCGACTCCAGATTATCAGAAACGACTCCAGAACTGTAAGAACGTCTCTAAACTTTATCTTTATCTTTTTAATCCCAACGGCTATTACCATATTTGGTTCTAATCCTTTTTACACTTGTTTCTAACGGATAGTTTTCAGCTATTTATGGATTAAGAAGATCTATAAGAAGGGGTTTTGTTGTATCCGAAAAAAGAGGAAGACAAGAAGAGAGGAAAAATAGAGAAATAAGAGTGAATTCATCAGAAAATCAAAAGAGAAAAGAGGAAAGATTCGAAAGGAAAGATTATACTGATTTCCCAAGAGAAGAGAGAGATTTAAGCTTTCTTAGTTCCATTTTGAAGAAATCTTAAAAGAAGAAGCAAGCCCTAGTTTTCTGATCTTCTGAGCTTCAAGAGCATACTAAAGGAAGATCCACTCAAGAGAAGAGAAGAAGCAAGCCACCAAGATCTGCAAATCAGGCTTTGATTCCTATCTCTTTATTTTGTTCTATTTTGTATATTTGCTCATTGGAAGGAGCTTTAATTTGTAAAAACGTTATTGTTTGCTGGGTCAATCAGGTGATTGATTCAGTTGAGGTAGTTACCTTGTGCAAGCAGTTGCTTGTGTTGTAAGGTTTTGTGCTGGTGAGCCTTGAAAACCAGCTGGGTTCGTTGTGCATCCGGGAAAACAACAAGTTTGAGTTGTGAGCTTGTAAAACAACTCTGCTGTAATCAGATTGATTATAGTGTGGACCCAAGAGGTACTTGGGAGTGGACGTAGGTGTAGGTACACCGAACCACTATAAAATTCTTGTGTTTGCCGTGATTGTTTCTTGTCTCTAACTCTCTATCTGTGCATATCTGTTTTAATTCGTGTACATCTAAGTTTTCACTTCCGCTGGGGGATTATTTTTAAAAAGAGTTTAATTTTTGAAAAACCCAATTCACCCCCCCTCTTGGGTTGCTATCTGGACCAACAATTGGTATCAGAGCTAGTGCTCATTTGATTTGATCTAACGATCAAGAGTCAAAGATCCACATGGCAACTCAAGCTGGTTCATCTTTTTCCGAAGGCCAATCTACAAATAGACCACCCTTATTTAATGGTTCAAACTATGGTTATTGGAAGCTAGAATGAAAATTTTCATTCAAGCACTTGACTATGATCTATGGAGCATTATAGTCAATGGACCACACACACCCACTGCTAGAGTTAATGGCATGGAGATTCCTAAACCGGAAACGGAATGGGATGAACATGATAAAAAATTGGCACAACTTAATGCCAAGGCATGAATGTTTTGTACTGCTCATTAGATGCAAATGAATTCAATCGTATATCTATTTGCATTTCTGCTAAGGAAATCTGGGATAGACTTGAGGTTACCCATGAGGGAACAAATCAAGTCAAGGAATCCAAGATTAACATGCTAGTTCATAAGTATGAATTGTTTAAAATGGATGCATGTGAATCTATTTCTGATATGTTTACAAGATTTACTGATATAGTTAATGGTTTAAAAAGTCTTGGTAAATCTTATGATAATTCTGATCTTGTGAGAAAGGTTTTGCGTTCCTTGCCTAGGACTTGGGAAGCTAAAGTGACTGCAATACAAGAGGCAAAGGATCTAAGTACCCTACCCCTGGAAGAATTATTGGGATCCTTGATGACTCATGAGCTTCAAGTTAAGCAACATGTTGATGATGATGAGTCAAAGAAGAAGAGGACTATGGCTCTTAAGATTTCTGAATATATGGAAGAGCCTCATGAATCTGAAGATGAAAGTGATGATGAGGACATGGCACTCATCACAAGGAAGTTTAAAAGATTCATGAAGAAGAAGAAGTTTGAAAAGAAAAAGCCCTTTGCAGAAAAGATGAGGACAAGGGCAAAGAAAAAGAAGTTATTGTTTTGAATGCAAGAAGCCGGGTCACTTTAAATCTGAATGCCCACAACTAAAGAAAGGCACCCGGAGATTCAAAAAGAAGGCAATGATGGCCACATGGAGTGATTCGGAAAGCTCAAGTTCCGAAGAGGAAGAAGAGTGAAATGGCCAATCTATGCTTCATGGCGGACAATGATGAGGTAAGTCCGAGTTTTCTTGATGACTTTACTTTCGATGAATTGCATAGTGCTTTTTATGAATTAATGGATGATTTTGCAAAATTAAGTTCAAAGAACAAAGATCTGAAAAATCAAATGCAAAATCTATCTTTAGAAAATGAAAAGCATGTTGTAGAAAAAGAACTTTTGATAAAAGAAAATGAAAGCTTGAAAAATGAAGTTGATAGACTTAAACCTATAGTTGATAAATTTACTTTAAGCTCTATCAAACTTAATATGATTTTGGACAATCAAAAAGCTATTTTTGATAAAGCTGGATTAGGATATAATCCACTTAAAAAGCAAAAATCTTGAAAAATATTTTTGTACATGCTGAAAAATCATCAAATATTACTTGTTTTAAATGTGGAAACAAAGGACATAAATCTTATATGTGTAAAACTCCACATATAAAGAAAGATGATTTGGGTTCCCAAAGGAACAATATTTATTGCATCTAACCATGAAGGACCCAAGAAGGCTTGGGTACCTAAAATTAAGATATGAATATTTTGCAGGAGTGTCTTGCAGCCATCAGACTGAAAAGAAAGTGGTACCTTGATAGTGGTTGCTCAAGACACATGACGGGTGACAAAGATCAATTCATCACCCTTGAATCAAAAAGAGGTGGAGTAGTTACTTTTGGTGATAATGGTCAAGGCCATCATGGGTATTGGTAAGATTCAAATTACTCATCTACTCATATTGATAATGTTTTATATGTTGATGGACTTAAACATAATTTGATAAGTATTAGCCAACTGTGTGACAAAGGTTTCAAAGTTTCCTTTGAAGCTTCTATTTGCACTGTTACTAATCCCATTGATAACAGCATTATTCTTGTTGGTAAACGTTATGGCAATGTGTACTTAATTGATTTGAGTAATTTATCTCCAAGTAATCATTGCTTAGTTGCTAATAATGCTAAGATGAATGAGATTGGTTGGCTATGGCACCGTAGATTAGGTCATGCAAGCACACACCTAATTTCTAAACTATTGAAAATGGATTTAGTTAAAGGTATTCCTAGCTTAAATTTTGAAAATAATCGAATATGTGATGCATGTCAATTTGGAAAACAAACAAGAACTTCTTTCAAATCTAAGAATGTTGTTTCAACTACTAGGCCACTAGAGCTACTACACATGGACCTTTTTGGACCTACTAGAACCACAAGTCTAGGAGGAAAGAAATATGGTCTTGTGATAGTAGATGATTACTCTAGATTCACTTGGGTAATGTTTTTGGCTCACAAAGATGAGACTTTCTCAATATTCCTGAAATTTGTTAAGAAAGTCACAAATGAGAAAAACACTACCATAGTGTCTATTAGAAGTGATCATGGAACTGAATTTGAAAATCACTTATTTGAAAAATTCTGTTTTGAAAAAGGCATACATCATAATTTTTCAGCACCTAGACACCACAACAAAATGGAGTTGTAGAAAGAAAGAATAGGACTTTAGAAGACATGGCCCGTACCATGCTATGTGAAAGCCAACTTCCAAAATATTTTTGGGCGGAAGCTATAAACACAGCATGTTACATCCTAAATAGAGCCCTGATTAGACCTATCCTTAAGAAACTCCCTATGAACTATGGCATAATAGGAAACCAAATTTAGGTTATTTTCATGCATTTGGTTGTAAATGTTTATTCATAACAATGGTAAGGATAATCTTGGGAAGTTTGATGCAAAGTCTGATGAAGGTATTTTCCTAGGATATTCTACATCTAGCAAGGCATATAGAGTATTTAATAAGAGAAGCTTAGTTGTAGAAGAATCCATTCATATAGTGTTTGATGAGTCTTTAGCATCAAGTTCAGATAAAATTGATGATGAGGAAGATACATCTTTGATTGAAAGAGGTATTGAAAAATTAAATGTATCTTCAGATCAAGAACCTGAAGCTAAGGATGATGACTCACCTAAGGATGATGGTATTGATACTGCTCATAATGATAAAGATCTACCTAGAGATTGGAGATATGCTTATGGTCATCCTAAGGACCTAATCATAGGTGATCCATCTCAAGGTGTAAGGACTAGATCATCAATGAGAAATATCAATAATCATCTTGCATTTGTATCTCATATAGAACCTAAAACTATAGAGGAAGCTGAGAAAGATAGTTATTGGATGTTAGCAATGCAGGAAGAGTTAAACCAATTCACTAGGAACCAAGTTTGGACCCTAGTAGAAGACCTAAAAACCACCCTATAATAGGATCTAAATGGGTTTTTAGAAATAAATTGGATGAAAATGGCTTGGTAATTAGAAATAAGGCTAGATTAGTTGCAAAAGGATATAATCAAGAAGAAGGTATAGATTTTGATGAAACCTTTGCACCTGTTGCTAGATTAGAAGCCATTAGGCTACTTGCATTTGCATGTCATGAATTTCAACTTATTTCAAATGGATGTTAAAAGTGCATTTTTAAATGGTTTTATAAATGAGGAAGTTTATGTTGAACAACCTCCTGGTTTTGAAGATCATGAATTTCCAAACCACGTCTTCAAACTACACAAAGCACTTTATGGTTTAAAGCAAGCACCTAGAGCTTGGTATGATAGATTAAGTAAATTTTTAATTGAAAATGATTTTTCTAGAGGAAATGTTGATAAAACTTTTTTTAAAAGAAAAGAAAGGATTTATTAATTGTTCAAATTTATGTTGATGACATTATATTTGGTGCTACTAACAATCTCCTTTGTCAAGAATTTGCTAAGTTAATGCAGGGAGAATTCGAGATGAGCATGATGGGAACTCAACTTCTTCCTTGGACTTCAAATCAAACAAGAGAAAGCGGGGATTTTCATTAACCAAACAAAGTACACAAAGGAAATACTCAAGAAGTTTGGTATGGAATCTGCTAAACCTCTTGGTACGCCAATGAGTCCCTCATGCAAGCTGGACAAGGATGAAGAAGGTAAGAAAGTAGATCAGAAGCATTACCGAGGTATGATCGGATCACTTCTTTACTTAACTGCAAGTAGGCCAGATATTATGTTTTCTGTTTGCTTATGTGCAAGATATCAATCTAATCCTAAAGAATCACATTTATTTGCTGTTAAAAGAATCTTTAGATACTTAAATGGAACTAAAAATGTAGGATTATGGTATTCTAGAGACTCAACCTTAAAATTGATTGCTTATTCTGATTCTGACTATGCTGGTTGTAAATTAGATAGAAAGAGTACAAGTGGGCATGCCAACTTTTAGGAAGTAACTTAATCTCTTGGTTTAGCAAGAAGCAAAATTCGGTTGCATTATCCACTGCTGAGGCAGAGTATGTTGCAGCTGGAAGTTGCTGTGCTCAAATCCTTTGGATTAAGCGACAACTTGAAGATTATGGTATCACACTTGATAAAATTCCTATTAATGTGATAATACTAGTGCTATCAATCTAACTAAGAATCCAATTCAACATTCAAGAACTAAACACATTGAAATTAGACATCACTTTATTAGAGAACATGTAACCAACAATGATGTTTGTCTTGAATATGTTAATACTAATGATCAATTAGCTGATATTTTTACCAAACCATTAAGTGAGGAAAGATTTTGTTATCTTAGAGGAGAATTAGGAGTTGTGATCCTTTAGAATGATTTTCTGAAACTCTTAAGGACAACAACTATCTAGACTTCATCAATTTCTTGAAAATCCTCTATGTTCAATAAGGAAATTTATCTAGAAATTTGATTCATTGTTTCCCCAATTGTTAAGGAACACTTATCTAGAGTTTGATGATTAATTTGATCAGTTTCAGATCCTTGAAATTCAAATTTTTCACTGAAACTATTGTGGAGTCGACACCTTCAGTTTGTGGAGTCGACACCTTCTATTTTGATGTTCTGTCTGGGCAATTAGAGCCGACTCCTTCTGTAGAGCCGACTCTAATTCGGGCGCTGACAGATTTTCTGGTTCGGAGCCGACACCTCGCTTTTCGGGAGTCGACTCTAAGTGGAACTAGGTCAAAATAAAAGGCGGAGTCGACCCCAAACGAACCTATCGTCTCCAAACCTCTCTAAGCCGTTCCAAACTGATTCCAACCCTCCAAACCCTTCAAATCCTTGATTACTCATTCCAATCAAATCCATGGCTCCTAAAAGGCGTGCTATCATTGGTGGTTCGGCCGTTCCCACGACGATTCGGAGGCAACCGTCTTCATCATCTGCCACTCTTCTCCACCTTCTCCATCTTCTCCACGAGTCGACCAATTAGCGGGTAAGGCCATTACAACCGGAAGAAAAGTTGATTTTGATTTCTTTGCTTCGGAGGGCTTTGCTATTGGCGTTTTGAAAGAAATGGGATGGGAAAAGGTTGTTCTTTGGATATTCCCTACCTACCCTGCCCTAGTAAGAGAGTTTTACAATGATTTAGTAGAGGAGAGGGAGGTTTAGTAAGTGTTGTAAGAGGAACAAAGTTGTAATCACTGCTGAATCCTTGGAAATTTATTGGAGATGCCCACTGTTGGATAAATGAATATCAGCATGATGATCGAGGAGGTGCCCTATCAGGATGTTAGGGAGAGAAGTATCTGAGTTTGAGGAAATTTGGCAAATCAACTTAATTTGGAACTCAGATTACTTCACAACATATGCGGGAGATTTATTTCCAAAATAGGAAGATTTGAGTATGTCTCGGAGCGAGACATCTTGTTGATGGACTGCATCATCACTGGAGACCAGTAAATTTAGCTGGAATGATGATAGGCTATATGGCAGAGGCAGCTACCAAGAAGAGATCTACATTGCCATATGGTATGATTCTGACTTTGGTATTTAGAAGCCAAGGTGTGTTATATGGATAATGAGCCACTAAGGAAATTAAGGCATACAGATTACTATAGTGTCTCTACATTCACCGATGGGCTTCAGAAAAGAAATGGTATTTGGATAAAAGAGAGGAGGCCAGAGAGGAGAGAGTTGAGGAGGCCAGAGCAGAGGACATCCCTGACCCATCTGTTGCGGACCATCTACTGCTGGACCTTCAGAGGCTGGACCGAGCACATCCCTTCACCTCCACATCAGTCAGCATTGGCATCTGGAGATTTTCTGATGGCAGATTGGTCAGCTCAGAGCTTACTGCTGAGTATGACAGTCAGAGGAAATGAGATTGTCAAATTGAGAGAGAGTTCAATCAGTTAAGGAGGAGATCAATTCAGACTTGACATGATTTCTTTTTCCATTAGCAATCTGTGAATCCTTGACTGAGCTTCATAAGATTTTTGAAAGGATGGAAGGCATTGCAGACGGTCTCTTATCTTCATGCTACTGGTCAACTGAAGAAAGATATCGACCTTGCCGTTCTCAAATTGAAGCTTGTCTTGAAAGTTTAAGAAATCACAAAAAGATGAGATTATGGAAATGATAGGTCATTGAAGAAAATTGTATACAAACATGTTTGATTTTGATACCCTGGGGGTATCTTAGGATTTCTAGTTTACTTTTTGTTAGCATGTATCTAGGAATTTCTACTTGATATGGTACTTTACTGTAATGTATTTTGATTGACACATGTAATGCATCTTGAATTGAAATACAATTATCTTCAATTGAAATGAAGTTTACTATCTCTATGATTGAATGAACCAACAACCTCGCTCTGATAATTTCTTATTGTTTTTAAACTCACCTTATTGCTGATAACAAAAAAGGGGAGAGAAATTGTATATGCATAAATTGAACAATCAATTGGCATAAAAAGGGGGAGAGAAATTTTGAGATTTAAATTCTAATCAATTGATCAAGATTTCAGTTTATTTACATACATAGGGGGAGTTATTCAATGCAGGGGGAGCTTAATAATTTTCTAAAGTTAAATCATCTTGATTGCTGTTTATAATAGAACTCAAGTATGTTTTAAAGTTCATTTTGAAATTGGCATCAAATTCTCTGTTAGGAAGTTTTAAAGCTTTAACAATGTCTATAACTTAATTCAAATGAATTTTTAATGCATATACTCAAAGTTTTTGTCATCATCAAAAAGGGGGAGATTGTTGACCCAATTGAGATTTTGATGATTAACAAAACTATTTGAGTATAACATTTGAAGTTACTAATGATTTTGATTAAGTTTTTCAGTTTATGATTTGATTTATTAATCAAAATCAAAGACAAATCAAGTTCTGTTCGAATCTAATGTCAAGGTAAGATTGCAGACATTAGAGTCGACACATGGAATCGCAGAGTCGACTCCAAAATCGGCACAGACTTTAGAGTCGACTCCGGACTGTTAGAGCCGACTCCAACAGAAAAGACAGAACGATGGTTTTCTGGCACGACTTAGAGTCGACTCCTGGACTGTTAGAGTCGACTCCAGAAGATTTTTGTGTCGACCCCAGAAAAGTCAGAGACGACTCCAGATCGAGCGGATTGGGGATTTTCGAGTTAGAGCCGACTCCAGAAAAGTTAGAGTCGACTCCAGAATGTCAGACACGACTCCAGAACTGTCAGAACGACTCTAAACTTTATCTTTATCTTTTTAATCCCAACGGCTATTAATTTTGGTTCTAATCCTTCTTACACTTGTTTCTAACGGATAGTTTTCTATTTATGGATTAAGAAGATCTATAAGAAGGGGTTTTGTTGCATCCGAAAAAGAGAAGACAAGAAAGAGAAAAAAGAGAAATAAGAAATCAGAAAATCAAAAGAGAAAAGAGGGAAATTCGAAAGGAAAGATTATACTGATTCCCAAAAGAAAAGAGAGAGATTCCAAGCTTTCTGTTCTATTTTGAAGAAATCTCAAAAGAAGAAGCAAGCCCTAGTTTTCTGATCTTCTGAGCTTCAAGAGCATATTAAAGGAAGATCCACTCAAGAGAAGAGAAGAAGAAGCCACCAAGATCTGCAAATCAGGCTTTGATTCCTATCTCTTTATTTTGTTCTATTATTGTATATTTGCTCATTGAGGAGCTTTTTTGTAAAAATGTTATTGTTTGCTGGGTCAATCTGGTGATTGATTCAGTTGAGGCTGTTAGCCTTGTGCAAGCATTAGCTTGTGTTGTAAGGTTTTGTGCTGGTGAGCCTTGAAAACCAGCTGGGTTCGTTGTGCACCCGGGAAAACAACAAGTTTGAGTTGTGAGCTTGCAAAACAACTCTGCTGTAATCAGATTGATTATAGTGTGGACCCAAGAGGTACTTGGGAGTGGACGTAGGTGTAGGTACACCGAACCACTATAAAATTCTTGTGTTTGCCGTGATTGTCTCTTTATCTCTAACTCTCTATTTGCATACTCTGTTTTAATTCGTGTAATCTAAGTTTTCATTTCCGCTGGGGGTTATTTTTCAAAAGGAGTTTAATTTTTGAAAAACTCAATTCACCCCCCCCCCTCTTGGGTTGCTATCTGGACCAACAAGTATCATCATCAGAATCATTACTTGAAATATTCAAAATTTGACTCAAAGAAGTTTCATCAAATTCAATTCTGATACCCTTAACGGTTGAAGATACTCTATCATTCACAAAACTAATATTATGATAAAAAATTTTAACAAGATCGGGATAAATGGGTAGGTTTGTTTTAAGTAAGTGTTCCTATCCTTGATAAGCTAGATTTTCTCTAATGGAAAAATTTTCAAAAGCTAAAAACTCAAAATCCACAATTTTTTGCAAAAGCTACAGATCTTCTAATCATAGAATGAAAGCTTGAAGGATTGGAGGGAGAGCACTCACTAATGCCTCGAGATGATGATCCACACATAGATTTACCTTTTGGAGCCATAGATCCAAAGAAATCAATGAGATTTGAAGTTGAAATGAAGAGATGGAAGAGAAGAAGATAACCGGTTGGCTTGGAATTGAAGAAATCAGTGAAGCACGGCTTGGGAAGAAAGAAAGTTTTGGAAGCAAGATGGAATAAATAGCAGCCAATTCCTTTCACCAACATTGGAATTCCACTTTTGCAAAGTTAGTACTCCAATATAGGAAAGTTAGGAGACCGGTTAACAAAAGATGGAATGCCAAAGTGTGAAAATTGGTAGACCGATTAAAATGCCAAATAAAGATTCCATTCATTCATTTCATCATCCGAAATAATTTGAAATTAGTCTAATAAAATATTAAAAAATAAGAAGCATGAAGATCAAACAATTGCGATTCATATGACATAAAATTCATGTAATCATGATGAGTATAGGTGAGTATATAAATTAAATAATCATGATGACACATTTAAATATAAGGGTCAAGTATACCAAGCTCTCTTCTAATTTTACAAAATTTTGATTCATCAAGGGGTTTTGTGAAAATGTCAACGAGCTGCAAATTAGTACAAACATGCTCAAGCACAATATTACCATTATTAACATGATCCCTAATAAAATGATGTCTAATCTCTATATGTTTTGTCCTAGAGTGCTAAATAGGATTTTTGGTTAAATTGATAGCACTAGTGTTATCACATTTTATTGGAATATTTTTAAGTTTGATGCCATAATTTTCTAGTTGTTGTTTAATCCATAAGATTTGAGCGCAACAACTTTCAGCCGCAATGTACTCAGCCTCAGTTGTGGACAGTGCCACTGAAGTTTGTTTCTTGCTAAACATGAGATTAAATTAACACCTAGGAATTGGCAAGTTCCACTAGTAGATTTTATGTCTAATTTACAACTTGCAAAGTTTGAATTAGTGTACCCTATTAAGTCTATGCTAGATTATTTTTCATACCATAATCCTAAGTTTACTGAACCACTTAAATATTTAAATATTCTCTTAACGGCTAGTAAATGAGGTTCCTTAGGGTTAGCTTGATATCTAGCGCACATGCATACACTGAATAGTATATCTGGCCTACTAGCAATCAAATATAATAAAGATCCTATCATTCCTCTATATAATTTCAAATCAACACTTTTATCATTACTACAAGAGTCTAGTCTACAAGAGGAGCTCATAGGTGTACCGATATACTTAGAAGTCTCCACGCCAAATTTCTTTAATATTCTTTGATATATTTTCTTTGGAAAATGAAGATTTCATCATCACTCTGCTTGATTTGTAGTCCAAAAAAATAGTTTAATTCTCCCATCATGCTCATCTCGAACTCTCCCTGCATAAGCTTAGCAAAGTCTTGACATAGTATTTCATTAGTAGAACCGAAAATGATGTCATCAACATAAATTTGGACAATAAGCATATCAACTCTTTCTCTTTTAATAAAAAATGTTGTATCAACATTTTCTCTAATGAATTTATTGCTAATCAAGAATTTGCTTAATTGTTCATACCACGCTCGAGGAGCTTGCTTCAAACCATACAATGCTTTGTTCAATTTGAAAACATGGTTTGGAAACAAGTGGTTCTCAAATCCTAGTGGTTGCTCGATAAACACTTGTTCAACAATATATCCATTTAGGAAAGCACTTTTAACGTCCATTTGATACAATTTGAAATTCATAAAGCATGCAAAAGCAAGTAATAATCTTATGGCTTCTAGTCTAGCAACAGGAGCATAAGTTTCATCAAAATCAATTCCTTCTTCCTGACAATAACCTTTAGCTACTAGTCTGGCTTTGTTTCTAATTATATTACCATAATCATCCAACTTGTTTCTAAATACCCATTTAGTCCCAATAATTAGATGATCATGTGGTCTATTAACTAGCGTCCATGCATTATTTCTTTCGAAGTGATTTAATTCTTCATGCATAGCATTTATCCATTCTATGTCATCTTTAGCATCTTCAAAACATTTAGGTTCAATATGGGATACAAATGCTAAGTTATTATAAGTATCTTTAAATGAAGATCTAGTTTTAATACCATGCGAGATATCACCAATGATAAATTCCTTAAGATGATTGTGTACATACCTCCAATCCTTTTCTAGGTCATGATTACCTTGTGTTTCTTCATGATTTACCTCTTCTTGATTGGTTTGAATATTTGCGTCTTCTTTTTCCTCTAAAGTAATTTCCTTCACTTGATTTTCAATTTCTCCTGCATCATCAATAGCCTTTCTCTCCCTTATTAGAAGATCATTAGTTTCATCAAAAGCAACATGAATTGACTCTTCTATTACTAAAGTATTTCTGTTGAAAACTCTGTAGGCTCTACTAAAAGAAGAGTAACCAAGAAAAATTCCTTCATCAGATTTTGGATTAAACTTGTCAATATTTGATTTTCCATTATTCAATATAAAACATCGACATCCGAAAACACAAAAATATGAAATATTGGGTTTTCAATCTTTGTAAAGCTCATAAGGGGTTTTTTTCAAAATAGGTCTGATCAAGGCTCGGTTTAAAATATAACATGAGGTGTTGATTGCTTCTGCCCAAAAATACTTTGGGAGATTGCTCTCACACAACATGGTACGGGCCATTTCTTTCAAGGTTCGATTTTTTCTTTCTATAACTCCATTTTGTTGAGGTATTTTAGGTGCAAAAAAATTATGATTAATGCCATACTCATTGCAAAAACTTTCAAAGAGATTATTTTCAAATTCTTTTCCGTGATCACTCCGAATCGATAAAACTAAAACTTCCTTTTCATTTGTAATCTTTTTAAATAAGTTTTGAAATGCAGCAAATGCTTCATCTTTTCTAGCTAAAAATAAAATCCAAGTAAATCGAGAGAAATCATCGATAATTACAAAACTGTAACATTTTCCACCTAAACTTGTAGTTCTGGTTGGTCCGAATAAATCCATATGCAGTAATTCTAATGGTCTATTGGTTGAAATCATGTTTTTAAATTTAAATGAAACTCTAGTTTGTTTTCCTAGTTGACATGCATCACAAATCTTATCTTTTTCAAAATTCAATTTTGGTAAACCTTTGACTATATCCTTTTTAAGTAGTTTTGAAAGAAGATCCATACTAACATGTGCAAGTCTACAATGCCATAACCAACTTGATTTAGCAATTTTAGCATTCATAGCAACTAAACAATCAAAGTCATGGTCATTTAAATCATTCAGATCAATAGTATAAACATTTTCATGCCTGTGACCAATAAGTTTCACGCAATTATCAGCAGGATTTGAAACAATGCAAACAGATGATTCAAAAATCACTTTGAAACCTTTGTTACATAATTGACTAATACTTAACAAGTTATGCTTTAAACCTTTAACTAACAAGACATTTTCAATATATGCATGAGGGGTTACACCAATTTTACCAATGCCAATGATTTTACCTTGGCCATTATCTCCAAAGATGACTATCCCTCCATCTTTAGCTTCTAAAGTGATGAACTGTGATTCATCACCAGTCATGTGCCTTGAACACCTGCTATCAAGATACCATTTTTGATTAGATCCACGGGTTGTAAGACACACCTGCAAATATAATGTCACATCTTGCTCTTAGGTGCCCAAGCTTTCTTGGGTCCTTTGGGGTTAGATAAAATGGTTCCTTTTGGAATCCATACCTTTTTAATACTGTCACATGCATAGGACTTATGTCCCTTTAAACCACATTTAAAACAGGTAATATTAAACGATTGATCAACATGTATGAAAATATTTTTCAAAGATTTTTGTTTTCTAAGAGGATTATATCCTAATCCTGGTCTGTCAAAAATAGCTTTTTGGCTATCTAAAATTATATTTAATTTTAAAGAACTTAATGTGAATTTATCAACTATAGGTTTAAGTCTGTCAACTTCATTTTTCAAATCCTTATTTTCTTTCTTCAAAAATTCATTTTCTTTAATATATTATTATTTTCTAAAACTAGGTTTTGCAATCGATTTTTCAAATCTTTATTTTTTGAACTAAGGTTAGCAAAATCATCAACTAACTCATAAAATGCACCATGCAATTCTTAAAATAAAAAATCATCAAGGAAACTTGGACTTACCTCCTCGTTGTCCGCCATGAAGCAAAGATTGGCCACTTCATTCTTTTCTTCTTCCTTGGAGCTGGAACTTTCATAATCACTCCATGTAACCATCATTGCCTTTTTCTTAAATTTCTTGAGACCTTTCTTTAGTTGTGGACATTCCGATTTAAAGTGTCCCGGCTTTTTGCATTCATAACATATAATTTCTTTTTCCTTTTCTTTATTCCCATCTCCTTTTGTAAATGGTTTCCTTTTTCCTCCAAACTTTCTTCTTTTCATGAATCTCTTAAATTTTCTAGTAATAAGGGCCATGTCCTCATTATCACTATCATCCTCAGATTCATCTGACTCTTCCTTTAGCTCAGAAATTTTAAGAGCCATAGTCCTTCTTTTCTTAGACTCGTCCTCATCAGTGTGTTGATTGATTTGAAGCTCATGAGTCATTAAGGATCCCAACAATTCTTCTAGGGGTAAAATATTAAGGTCCCTTGCCTCTTGAATAGCAGTGACTTTGGCCTCCCAAGACCTATGCAAAGATCGCAATACCTTCCTCACAAGATCAGCATTAGTATATGATTTACCAAGACTTTTAAGTTTATTTATAATGTCAGTAAATCTAGTAAACATTTCAGAAATTGATTCACTAGCATCCATCTTAAATAATTCATATTTATGGACAAGCATATTAATTTTAGATTCTATCACTTGATTAGTCCCCTCATGGGTAACTTCTAATCTATCCCAAATTTCTTTAGCAGATAAACAAGTAGATATGTGATTAAATTCATTAGCATCCAATGAGCAATATAAAACATTCACGGCTGTAGCATTGAGCTGAGCTAACTTTTTATCATGTTCATCCCATTTCATTTTCGGTTTAGGAATCACCATGTTATCTAGTCTAGTTGTGGGTATGTAAGGACCATTTACTATGATACTCCATAGGTCATAGTAAAGTGCTTGAATGAAAATTTTTATTCTAACTTTCCAATATCCATAATTTGTGCCATTAAATAACGGTGGCCTATTAGTGATTGTCCCTCACTCAACAAGGTTGCCATAATCTTTAGCTCCAAGTTTTTAGGGCTTAACAACAAGAGCACCTGCTCTGATACCACTTGTTGCCCAGATCTAGCAACTCAAGAGGGGGGATGAATTGGGTTTCTTAAAAATTAATTGGCTATCAAGTATGTGCACCTATATTCTTTCACAATTGATTACGTGTTGTGAGGTGCGTCAAATACACAATCAATCATAGAAAAAGAAACAGAATCAAACACACAATGTTTATAGTGGTTCGGTGCCAACCTTGCACCTACATCCACTCCCCAAGAACACCTTGGGTCTTCCACTAGTCACCACTAGCCTAACTAGCTAGCAAACTTGTTTACGGGCATAAGCAATCAAGCCTTATACACTAGCCCTCCAAGCTAGTTTTCTTGTTTATGGGTACAAGGGGACCTTACAAATTAAACTGGGTAAACCTTTACCCAACCACGTTTCACAACTGTGAAACAAACCAAGGCACAAGCAATAGAATGTTTGATACAACAAATGCTCCTAGATATGAGCAGATTTAAAGTAATAAATGTACTTATCAACTTGAAGAGTTAATCCCGAAGTAGCTTCTTTCTTTAATGAATGCAACAGCACAAGGAAGCTTTCGAGGTGGCTTTGAATGCTCTTCAATGAAGGTGCAGCACAAGGAAGCTTTTGAGGTGGCTTTGAATGCTCTTCAATGAAGATAGATGAAGATTGAAGATCACTTAAAGAACCAGCAATAAATGAGCTCTGGTGGTTGAAAAATAATCAAAGCAAAGCTTCAACAAACCTCAAGAAAATGATTTTTCTCTCAATCAATATTTTTTCAATCTATCTTTTTCTTTTTGTTTCTTCCTTCTCTTATTTTTCTCTTTTTCTTTTCTGAATCTCTTTTCTTTTAAAACACTGTTCAAGGTCACTATTTATAACTAGAACAACAGAAATAGAGCCATTGTGAGAGGAAGGAGTCCAGCCAAGAAGTTTTAAGGAAGCAACATTCCAAAAAATGAAAACTGGAATTCCAACGAAGTGAAACGAAAAAAAAAACTAGCCGAGTGTATTCAAAATATAGCATTCCAATTTGTTAAAACCAGCATTCTAAAAAGTTTAGACAGAGAGCCAGCCGAAACACTAACAAAAATGGCATTCCAATCTTTTAAAGTTGGCATTCCATAATTTGTAACAAGGGACCAGCCGAACCAAAGATAAAAGCAGCATTCCAATTTTTTAAAGTTGGCATTCCAGAATTTGTAACAAGGGACCAGCCGAGAGAGATTTAAAATTAGAATTCCAACTCAACCTGTTAGCATGCCAAAATAGGGAGCCTAGGAAATGGCAGAGGGCTTCTTAGAATTAGCATGCCAACACTATCAATTAGTATACCAAAATAAGAAGCCAGGGAAAAACGTCAATCTCCAAATATAAGGGACTAGCCAAGGATTCATCCAAATTGAATAAGCCAGAAATCTAAAGGCAACCGAAGGCAACCGAATGCAACCCAAATTTAAACCGAAGGTAACAAAAGGCAACTGAAGGCAACCCGAATTTAAATCGAAGGCAACAGAATCTGGTATTCCAAATCAAAGATTGGTAACCAGAGATTCAAGCAATATGCATTCAATCCGAAGACAATAGAGAATAAATATAATCCGATGATAATAGAGTTATAAATAGAAGCTTGTAGGATAATTGAATCTAATTCAAGATAATGCAAATATAATTAATCCTAAAAGTCATTTTGTCAGATAAATAGCATTATATCATGAATTACAGTGTACCTAGGATCAACAAAGTGTACTATTCTATAATAAATAACCTGAAATTGATTTGACAGATAGATCATTAGCACAATATTAAATTGATTAGTACAATACTCAATTGATTAGCATAATACTTAATTATTTTGCATTTCATCAAAATCAATATGGGGTCAACAGAATGATTTTGAATTGAGAGAAAGTCTCGAAAATAGATGAAATGTGGGGTACTATGGTATGATCATTGACAGAAGAAGCATTGTCTCCAGAACTTCGACTGGATTGAGCAAGGGACAATTCATGAATAATTTGTTGAATCTGTTCATCACAGATTCGCATAGTAGGAGGAGTAGGAGCGGAGTTATTATTACGATAAGAGGGACCAGGAGCACTTACATCAGGTGGTTCAGTTAAGAATGGATTTTGATCATTCATGGCGGTAAGGTACGGATTTGGTTGATGAAAGTTAAAATTAAAGAAATTTTGAGGAGAATAAGCAGGTTGAGGCTGGTTAGGTGGTGGAAACTATTTGATTGACTAGTTCTAGATCTAATTTTAAGCCAAACACCATCCCTTTTAGCATAGTCCATTCGGTGTAGGGAATGAGCATTGAATACGTTAGTGTAATGCAATGCTACAACAGTTTCTCCTTTAAGTTTTATGTTGAAAAACTTAAAAATGTAAGTGAGAAACATCCCATATGGCAAAGCAACCTTAGACCTACATAAGGATTCTTTCATAATTGTCATTATAAGATTAGGAAGATCTACAGGGTCTTCTATAAGAATGTCATACATTATACTTATGTCACAATCGGTCACAACATTAAAAGAATCAGCACGTGGGGCAAGAATCTTGGCTATGATGTTGTGAAATAGTCTATTTTCAACTGACAACATATTAACATCAAGGGTTTCTATATTACTTGCTTCACTATCATCTATATTAAGAATCATACCAAGTTTGTAACCTCTTGTATATCTGAGTTATCTTTATCCTTTAATGTGATATCCTTGAGTTGATCTTCAATTTCATCTGCATCATTTATACCTTTTCTCTTCCTTAATGGAAGATCATTAGATTCATCAAAGATAACATGAATTGATTCTTCAACTACTAAAGTCTTTTTGTTGAATACTCTAAAAGTTCTATTATGCAAAGAATAACCGAGAAAAATTTCTTCATCGGACATAGCATCAAATTTATCAAGGTTTGATTTTCCATTATTTAAAACAAAACATCGACATCCAAAAATATGAAAATAATTAATGTTTGGTTTTCTTCCTTTCCAAAGTTCATACGGAGTCTTTTTCAAAATAGGTCTAATCAATGCACGATTTAAAACATAGCATGCAGTGTTGATAGCTTCAGCCCAAAAATACTTGAGAGGTTGCTCTCACACAACATGGTACGAGCTGTTTCTTCTAAAGTTCTATTCTTTTTTTCTACTACTCCATTTTGTTGGGGTATTCTTGGTGCAGAAAAATTATGTTCAATTCCATTTTCATTACAAAAATCTTTAAAAGATTTATTTTCAAACTCTTTTCCATGTTCACTTCGTATTGATAAAACAGAAGAATTCTTTTCATTTATAATTCTTTTGAACAATTTTTGAAATGCAGGAAATGCTTCGTCTTTACTAGTTAAAAATGAAACCCATGTAAAACGAGAGAAATCATCAATAACAACAAAACCATATCTTTTTCCTCCTAGACTAGTTGTTCTTGTAGGACCGAATAAATCCATATGCAAGAGTTCCAAAGGTCTAGTGGTTGAAACCAAATTCTTTGATTTAAAAGATACTTGGGTTTGTTTTCCAAATTGACAAGCATTGTAGATCTTATCTTTTTCAAAATAAGTTTTGACAACCATGTACCAAATCTTTCTTAATTAATTTAGATAGTAAATCCATTCTTGCATGAGCTAGCCTACGATGCCATAACCAACTATTGTCAGTTTTATTGTTTGTAGCAACTAAGAAATCAATATTTTGATCATGCAAATTATTTAAATTAACAATGTATACATTACCATGCCTTTGACCAACAAATTTTATATTTTCATTAGCAGGATTTTTAATAATGCATAAGGATGATTCAAATGTAACTTTAAATTCTTTGTCACATAATTGACTAATACTAAGTAAATTATGTTTCAGTCCTTTCACAAGACATTATCAATATAAGCATGAGGTGTGATACCTATTTTTTCAATGCCAATTATTTTTCCTTGGCCATTATCACCGAAAGTAACAACACCACCATCTTTTGTCTCCAAAGTGATGAATTACGATTCATCACCTGTCATGTGTCTTGAGCACCCGCTATCTAAGTACCATTGTCTTTTAGTTACTCGGGTTGCAAGACACACCTCATCATTATCAGCCATGAAACATACATTGGCAACTTCAGTTTTCTCTTCATCTTCTGAACTTGTAGCCTTACTATCGCTCCATGTAGCCATCATTGCTTTCTTTTTTACTCTTTTGGATCCTTTCTTTAATAGTGGACTTTCTGGTCTGATATGTCTAGGCTTTTTGCACTCATAGCATATAGGAGGTTCACTCTTTTCCTTTTCTTTGCTATGATCCCCTTTGGCAAAATGTTTTTTTTTTTCAAATTTCTTTCTTTTCATAAACTTTTGAATTTCCTTAAGATAAGTGTCATTTCATCATCTTTCTCACTATCACTAGTGGTCTCCTCACTTTCATCATCTTGAGTTGCACTCTTTAATGCCATGGTTCTTCTCTTCTTTGATTCATCTTCATCAATGTGTTGTCGTTGCTAAAGCTCATGAGTCATCAAAGAACCAACCAACTCTTCAAGTGATAAAGTGTTGAGATCTTTTGCTTCTTGTATTGCAGTAACTTTGCTTCCCATGTCCTAGGTAAATATCCTAAAATTTTTCTAATAAGATCACTGTTAGCATAAGATTTTTCAAGACTTTTCAATCCATTGATAATATCAGTAAATCTTATAAACATATCAGTGATATTTTCAGCCGAATCCATCTTAACAATTCATACTTATGAACAAGCATATTTATTTTGGATTTCTTGACTTGATTTGTACCCTCATGGGTGACTTCAAGTCTATCCCAGATTTCTTTAGCAGACATGCAAGTAGATATGCGATTAAACTTATTTGCATCAAGAAAACAATAAAGAACATTCATAGCTTTTGCATTTAATTAAGCTAATTTCTTATCTTGTTCATCCCATTCAGATTCAGGTTTTGCAATATCAATATTATCAATCTTAATAGTGGGTGTGTGTGGTCCATTAATTATAATTTCTCATAAATCATAATCTAGTACTTGAATAAAGATTTTCATTCGTGCTTTCCAATATGTGTAATTTGTTCCACTGAACAAAGGTGATCTATTAGTTGATTGTCCTTCAATCAACATAGATCCCATTTGGATTACTACTGATCTTTGGCTCCAAGCTAATCAAAGCTATAGAAATCAAGAGCACGCTGCTCTGATACCACTTGTTGCCCAGATGTAGCAACCCAAGAGGGGGATGAATTGGGTTATTATAAATTAATTACTATCACAGATATATGCTTTAACCCTAATTTAAATTTACTTGGCAGTGATGTAGTGAAGTGCACAGAATAATAACACAGAAAATCAAGCAACCACAAACACAAGAGAGTTTACAGTGGTTCGGTGCCAAACTCAGCACCTACGTCCAGTCCCCAAAAACTTTTAGGAATTTCACTCCAATCGTATCACAACGATTACAACCTCTAGCCTTCCCCGGCTAGCCCTCTTGTTTATACAGCACAAGACAGCCAAACCCCTAGCCTTACCCGACTAGTCCTCTTGTTTAACGGTACAAGAAAGCCAGCCCCTAGCCTTACCCAGCTAGTCCTCTTGTTTAACAGCACAAGGAAGCCAATAAGAACCAAAGGTTAACTCTAACCCTTTTACAAGTGTTCAGAGTAAATAACAACAAGTAGCTCCTACAATGAGCAAATATTCAAGATATACTTTATAAATTTTGTAGCAAATCCTCAGCAATAAATGAAGAACTTCAAGATAGCTAAAGCTTTGATTGCTTGAGGGCTTTAATGGATATGGACGACCTTTGAGCAATGAATGATCTTTGAGATTTGTCAACTTCAATGCACACGATCTTGCTTTTCAACACTCCGAAGAATATGCAATAAAGGCTCTTTTTCTTGGATTTCTTTCTCTTATTTTTCTCTTTTAGATTCGTCATTTTGTTCTTTTAATCCTAGCTATTTAAAGCAATCCAACAACAAAAATATTCGTTAGATACATTTGAAACAAATGGAAAGTAAAACTGAAAGAAAAGATAACCGTTGAGATTATTTCCCTTAAGCATTGAATGCACTGAATTCATTTGAGGAAGGAAGATCTCTGCCATAATCCAAGAGATCAAAAGTTAGTATAGCTGAAAATAGAAATCAATTAAAGAAGATAGAGAGTTAGAGAGAGAGAGCATGCCCAAATAACATAGAGGTAGCTGACTAGAGTTAATTCCAGGAAGCTGGCATCTTGAAGAAGCTTGGGCAAGATGAAGTGTAAAAGCCACAAGCTAGCTAACCAGTTAGCTAATTTTAAAATCTCACGATGAAAGGCATCAGTATCAAAGGATAGTAGTTAGCTCTCCAGCTAACTATCCACAAAGAGCACACGGCTTGAAGATCATCCCAGTGAAGAGTAGTTAGCTCCTTAGCTAACTAAGGCAAAAGCTAGTTAGCTCTCTAGCTAGCTAACCACAAAAGCATATGGCTAGGAGTCCATTTCAAAAACCATTAGTTAGCTCTCTAGCTAACTAAGCAAAAAGTAGTTAGCTCTTCAGCTAACTCAGCAAGCATCCAACGTTCATGAGTATAGAAGCCATAACAAGATAGTTAGCTCTCCAGCTAACTAGAAAAAAGAGGCTCTCGGCTTGGAGAAGGAATATGCCATCAGAAGAAGAAGAGTTAGCTCTCTAGCTAACTGAGCAAGAAGTAGTTAGCTCCCTAGCAAACTAAGCTCAAATGATCATGGCAAGAGGAAGACATCCGTCCAAGGTAGTTAGCTCTCTAGCTAACTAAGAAAAGCATCCACTCGCCCAAGAGAAGATTAGTTAGCTCTCCAGCTAACTAAGCCAAAAGGTAGTTAGCTCTTTAGCTAACTAGAAAATGAATCCACACGACTTGGGAAGTGGTAGTTAGCTCTCCAGCTAACTAGAAAATGCAACCGCACGGCTTGGAGGAACCTGTGAAAAAATAGTTAGCTAACAATGAAAAGCAGTTAGCTCCCAAGGCAAAGCAGTTAACTAACAGGGTATACTAGCTAACTAAGAGAAGCATCAGCTAGCTCACCTGTTAGCTAAATAAAAGAGACGTTCGGCCAAGCAATGTATCAGGGAAAGATAGTTAACTAAAAATGAAGCTAGTTAGCTAAGAGGGAGGACGAGTTAGCTAGTCAGCTAACTGATTCCCATAGCATTCGGCCAGCACAGTGAATAAGGCAAAAGTAGTTAACTAAATAGGAAATCCAGCTAGCTCAGAAGGAAGCCAAGCTAGCTAACCAGCTAGCTAAAAAGAGCATGGCTCGGCTAGCAAGGATAACAGGAAACATAGCTAGCTAAAATGGAACACCAGCTAGCCAAGGAAGGGACTAGCTAGCTATCCAGCTAGCTAAAATGGAGAACCATTCAGCCAGGCCATAGAGATAGCATGTCAATTAGCTAACAGATGTGTCAGCTAGCTAGACGGAAGGGTAAGCTAGCTAACTAGCTAACTCCCAAAGAAGTTCAAACGGCCAAGGCTACAAATGGTCAATTAGATAGCTTTCAGGTAACAAATAAAAATGAAATATACTCCCATAAGATTTTTGCTTGATAACACTCAATTGTAAAACATATGTACTTCCCTGCATCAAGCTTAATAAATAGAATTAGTCTTTGCTTAATTGTTTTGTAAGCATCAAAATCAATCTAGGGTCAACATTTATGAAGGGATTTGCATGTTAAACTAGACTTGGAGGAGAATCCTTCAATATAGTAAAGAGAAAGGATCTTTGTGGCTAAGAAACCAAACAGGCTAGGACTTAGTTATTCTAATATTTCAGATCAAAAAATATTGAAAGAGGGGTATCTGGCCATTAATATATCAGAGATTGAAAGGTTTACACTCAAGGATAAAGTTCTTGGATGACAAGCAGATTCCTCTAGTTGCAGGACTTCTTGTATCTGTCTCTTGTCACGGAAGACCTTCTTCTTTAGAACCTGAAATTCTTGAGGATCTTGGCGGATTTGAGGTAGCTTGATCGGCCTTCTTTGTGGAGTCTTCTTGCACCTTGGAAGATGGGATGGGATGGAGAATGGCTAATGGATCTTGGTATGGAAATCACTTTTTGAAGTAGCTAAGGGCCTCTCACCCACTCCCTCTCGGAGAACATTTTCCAACACAAATGAAAAAAAATAAACTCAACTTTCATTCATCATAAATTTTCTTTATAAGAGAGCTTGGTGTAGTATTTATAAGCCTCCAATGGACTTTTGAAAATTCAAATTACATTGAGCTTTCATGGAAAGTTGCAACCTAAGCTAGCTATAAGGGTGGGAGGTTGAAACAACTTATAACTAAGCTTAAAAAGATGAGAGAAAAGTGGATGGCTCCTTTGAATTTGAATTCTCCTTGGTGACATGGCATGTGATGATGTGGCTTGATGAGGTGTACACTAAGAGGTTGACATGGCACCCAACAATGCTTGCTGAAGTGGCATCCACCTTGGATTGATTATTGGAGTGGTTCAATGCATCCAATCTTCAAGCTCACTTGCTTACCTTAAATCCAATTCCATACCTCTCTTGGACCCAACTACTAAACTCACTAAATACAAACCAATTTGACCCTACTTGGACTCAAGAACCCAAATTGAAATAAACCAACTTTAATTACATACTCAAGAACCCAAATTGAAATAAAGCAACTTTAGTAATTAGCTCAAATTCAAAGAAGTAAAATTATTACTCTATTTACAGGACACATGAAAGAAATAAAGCCATACTAAATTAGATCGAAGCCTCTTTCAAACTTTGGTGTCCACACCAATTCTCCTAGGATGGGATGAACTCGACCCTGTCGAGTAAGGACTAATCTGACTTTGATACCTTTCTAGCAGGTCTGGATCGATTTGCTGTAGATCCTCTCGGGTGATCCAGGAATCCTCATATTCTGGCCTTCGTTGCCATTGAACCAGATAATGTTGATAGCCCTTATTTCTGATGATAATTGCCTGGTCATCCAAGATACGTTCAATCCTATCTTTCTGCTTTGACTGAATTGCTGGTGGACACTCTGGGAGGGTTTCACTCTCAAAGGCTGGGTAAGGTCCAAAAGGCTCACTAGGAATTAATGCCAACTCTTTGTATTCTTTCATATCAGAAATATTAAATGTTGAACTAATGCCATAATCTAGTGGTAACTCTAACACATATGCATTAGGTCCAACTCTCTTTAATACTTTGAAAGGTCTAGCTCCTCGGGCATGCAGTTTCTTCATAGTTCCCAGCAAGAACCTATCAGGTCTATGTTTAACAATGACAAAGTCTCCTATATTTAATTCTTTCATTCGTTTACGTGAATTGGCCATAAGCTTATCGACTTAATTGCTCATTTGAATTTTTTTACTAATCTCCTTATGCAATTCCTTAATATGTTGTGCATATGTCTCGGTAGACTTAGACATTCATGCATGACTGGGTAATGAAATGAGGTCGATAGGTTTCCAAATTGGTGAACCTTCATTAATTTTATTTTCTAAGTCTTTATCATTCATCAAATGCAACCTCTGTTTCTTTTTCTTCAAGTTACTAGACCCTCTCTTAATGTTGTCTTTGGGTGGAAAAGGGTTTATAACTATCTTCTTTCCACTAAAATTAAAGGAACAAGAATTAGATCGACCAAATAAAGTAGCATCATGATCATATAACCAAGGTCTGCCAAGAATAATGCTACTAACCCTCATTGAAAGTATGTCACACCAAACTTTCTTTAGGTACAACTGGAATTGCACCTGAACTTGACATCTAAACTTGACCGATATCGAAGTGGAATCTATCCAGGAAACCTTATAAGGGTTGGGATGAGAAGCAGTGGGTAATCCTAAACTCTTAACAATATTAGTTGAAATTGCATTGACGCAACTCCTACTATCTATAATGATTTTGCATGCTTTCTCCCCTATTTTGACAAAAGTTTATAGGATGTTAGTCCTACGCCAGTCTTCCTGCTCTTTGGTCTTGGTCAAGATATAACTAACAACTCCTAAAAACTCAGACGAGTCTAAAACTTCTTCATCTCCATCATACTCATTAGCTAGATTCACTTCTGCTTCATAAATCTCTTTCTCCAAATTCTCAATTGATTCATCAACTTCCTCCTCTACTTTTCCTATATGCAAGGCTTTAGTAGGACATTGACTCGCATAATGACCTACCTTATGACATTTGAAACAGTATTTATTTTGAGTATTACTCCTTTGAATTTTGGACCCTTTCCTTTATCAATCTTTTGGACTAAGGAGTATTGGGTATGGGTCGGCTAAAGTGAATCTAGCTTGGATTAGGCCTTTGGCTTGGGGCACTCATCTTATTGGGTTCAGGCTGACGGACAAATGGTACTCTTTGAAATCTTTCAAAGTCCCTAGCTACCTGGTATGCTTGTTCTAAGTCATGGACTTCTATAAGGAACAATTCTCTCTGAATCTCTTCCCTTAAACCAGATCTAAATCTGGATAGGGTTACATCTTCTAATTCAACAATACTACATCGTATAACATATTCATCAAACTTAGCAATGTATTCCGACATAGGCCTATTCCCTTGACTTAGCCATTGCCATTGGTCCAATAACCTTTGCTTGTAGGAAATAGATAGGCACTTCTCCCTAAGCTTGATTTTCATGGCTCTCCAAGTATTTATTGGCATGTTCATCTTTGCCTACACAGTCGCTCAACATTTCTTCAGTATAACCTAGCTTGTCGGATTAGCCTAAGCTTAGCAAATTTGAACTTTCTGTCCTCTGACATTTCATACCATTCGAAATATTGGTCCATATCTCCCTTCCAATCTATGTACACCTTAGGGTCTAGGTCTTCATCAAAAGTGGGTGCATCAAATCGGATACTCCTAGGGGCTCTTTCATCTTGATCAATGTAGTCATGATGAGGTCTTCTTTGGTGGGGTTCAATAATAGGTTCAGGATATTGGACTCTAGGATTCAGAGGTGTCATTATGGGTGATTGAGGCCCAGCAGGAGTTATATGAGATTATTCTAAGGAATCAATTCTCTCTTGCATCTGGTCAAACCTAGTGTTCAATTGATTATAGTGCTCAGTCATAGTCCTCATTAAAACTTCTAGATTTGGGTCCATGGCTACACTAGGTTGACCTGCATTGTGCTGGTATGGGGTTCCTAATCTAGTTGTCATGCAATGCAATTAGGCACACAAGCCAACCACAATGACTAATGGCTCCTAAAACCTAGAGCCCAAAACTAGATGCCTAATCAAAGTGGCAAACTAATCTGTAGTAACTCAGCACCTAGCCAGGCAGGTGTAAGGAGAGTGTAGGTCTCCAAGAGGCAGACCAGCACACAAGCCCTTGAACCATTGTTCTAGACACTAAGCATGGAGCACACATAGAGTAATTAACATAGTGACTCGACACTAGTTTGAATCCAACCAGTGGGTGTCCCTAGCTCACTAGAGCAATTTGGGTCTAATCCCTTTGTTGGAAGATTATTGAAAAATCATATGACCCAAACCTTTTGATTTTGATGATTACTAAAAGCCATTGAGTTCATTAAAAGATATAATGAGTTTATTTAAATGTGCAATGAATTTATTTTGAACAATCAATGAGAATGTTAAAGTTTGACTTTAATCAATTTGAAAGTAACTTTAAGCTCAATGTTTAAGCTTTCAAAAAGAAATTTTATAATTCATATTTTATTCAATGAGTTTTTGGAATTTTCTTGAATTGATTCTTAATGTCAATTTTATTGAATTCAAGTCAAAACAATGAATTAAAATGAATCTGGAACGATTTTAATGTCAATCAGAAAAGTTTCTGATTTTTGATACGTTCCGGAGCCGACTCTGAGTTTCAGAGTCGACTCCGCTCAGTGTAC
>UESW01004701.1:616168-678786 GCA_900491605.1 Calamus simplicifolius
AATGAATTGATGATTGATTTCAAAGCTTTGAAAAAGAAACACAAATCTTTGAAAACTGAAAACTAAATTTAATTAAAGAGAAAATTGAATTAAATCTTGTAGTTAAAGATGTAAAAGATAAAATGGAAACACTTCTTAATGAAAAGAATGATTGTGTTCATAAGATTGATTTGGTAAAATCTGAAAATGAAAATCTAATTAAAGAAAAAGAATCAATCTCTAATGAAAATGATTTTCTAAAGAAAGATGTTAAAAAGTATAAAGACATTGTTGAGAAATTTACTCTAAGCTCAACTAAACTAAATATGATTTTAGATAGTCAAAAAGCAGTTTTTGACAAAGCAGGTTTAGGGTATAACACATTAAGAAAACAAAAATCATTGAAAAATATTTTTGTAAAAGCTAACCAAAGTAATATTACTTGTTTTAAATGTAATCAAAAAGGACATAAATCTTTTGAGTGCAAAACAATAAGTATTAATGAAAAATTAAACACTAAAGGAAAGAAAATTTGGGTTCCGAAAGGAACAATTTTTATTGCTACTAACCATGAAGGACCCAAGAAAGCTTGGGTACCTAAACATAAAGTTTAAATTATGTTGCAGGAATGTCTTGTAGCCAAAAGATCAAAGAAAAAGTGGTACCTTGATAGTGGCTGCTCAAGACATATGACGGGTGACAAAGATGAATTCATCACCCTGGAAGAAAAGAAAGGTGGAGTTGTTACGTTTGGCGATAACGGTAAAGGTCAAATTATGGGCCTTGGTAAAGTTCGTATAACTCCATCTACATTTATTGATAATGTACTTTATGTTGATGGTTTGAAGCATAATCTAATTAGCATAAGCCAATTATGTGATAAAGACTTTATTGTTTCATTTAAATCTTCTACATGCACTGTAACTAATTCTATTGATAATAGCATTGTATTTACGGGTTATAGACATGGCAATGTTTACTTGGTTGATCTAGAAAAATTATCCTTGAGTGATCATTGCTTAATTGCTGACAATGCTAATATAAATGAAATTAGTTGGTTGTGGCATCGTAGATTAGGTCATGCAAGCACACACCTTATTTCAAAATTAATTAAAATGGATTTAGTTAAAGGCTTACCTAAACTAGTTTTTGAAAACAACAAAATATGTGATGCATGTCAATTTGGAAAACAAACTAGAAGTTCTTTCAAATCTAAAAATGTTGTTTCAACTTCTAGGGCTTTAGAGCTACTTCACATGGACCTTTTTGGACCTACTAGAACCACAAGTCTAGGAGGAAAGAAATATGGTCTAGTGATTGTAGATGATTATTCTAGATATACTTGGGTATTTTTAGCTCACAAAGATGAGACTTTCTCGATATTCCTGAAATTCTTCAAGAAAGTCACAAATGAGAAAAACACTACCATAGTATCTCTAAGAAGTGATCATGGAACTGAATTTGAAAATCACTTATTTGAAAGTTTCTGCACTGAAAATGGTATTAATCATAATTTTTCAGCCCCTAGGACTCCACAGCAAAATGGTGTAGTTGAAAGGAAAAATAGGACTCTAGAAGACATGGCCCGTACCATGCTATGCGAAAGTAACCTACCAAAGTACTTTTGGGCGGAAGCTATTAACACAGCATGCTACATCTTAAATCGAGCCCTAATAAGACCAATCTTAAAGAAAACACCTTATGAATTATGGAATGAAAGAAAACCCAATATAAAATACTTTCATGCATTTGGATGTAAATGTTTTATTCATAATAATGGTAAAAACAATTTAGGCAAATTTGATGCTAAATCTGAAGAAGGAATATTCTTAGGATATTCAACAACTAGTAAAGCTTATAGAGTATTTAACAAGAAAACCTTAGTAGTTGAAGAATCCATTCATATAGTTTTCGATGAGTCTTTAGCATCTAGTTCTGAAAAGCTTGATGATGAGGAAGATACAAACATAATTGAAAAAGATCTTGAAAAACTTAATATTGAAGTATCTTCAGATCATGAACAAGAAGCTAAAGATGATGATTCACATAAGGACGATGATGTCAATATTGATCATAATGATATAGATCTTCCAAGAGACTGGAGATATGCTCATAGTCATCCCAAGGAATTGATTATAGGTGATCCATCTCAAGGAATAAGAACTAGATCATATATGAGAAATATTAGTAATCATCTTGCATTTGTATCACAAATTGAACCTAAAACTATTGAAGAAGCTGAAAAAGATAATAATTGGATGTTAGCAATGCAAGAGGAATTAAATCAATTTACAAGAAATAATGTATGGACTTTAGTTGAAAGACCTAAAAATCATTCAGTAATAGGATCAAAATGGATATACAGAAATAAACTAGATGAAAATGGCATAGTAATTAGAAACAAGGCTAGATTGGTTGCAAAAGGATATAATCAAGAGGAAGGTATTGATTTTGATGAAACCTTTGCGCCAGTAGCTAGATTAGAAGCCATTAGGCTATTACTTGCATTTGCATGTCATATGAACATTAACTTATTTCAAATGGATGTTAAAAGCGCATTTTTAAATGGTTTTATAAATGAAGAAGTTTATGTTGAACAACCACCAGGTTTTGAAGATCATGAATTTTCAAATCACGTTTTTAAATTGCACAAAGCATTATATGGTTTAAAACAAGCACCTAGAGCTTGGTATGATAGGCTAAGTAAATTTTTAATTGAAAATGATTTCACAAGAGGAAATGTAGATAAAACTTTGTTTTTGAAAAGAAAAGATAAAGATTTATTAGTAGTTCAAATATATGTTGATGATATTATTTTTGGTGCTACTAACAATTCTCTATGTCAAGAATTTGCTAAGTTGATGCAGGGAGAATTCGAGATGAGCATGATGGGAGAACTCAACTTCTTCCTTGGACTCCAGATCAAACAAAGCAAAGAGGGAATCTTCATCAACCAAACAAAATACACAAGAGAAATCCTAAAGAAGTTTGGTATGGAATCAATGAAACCCCTCGGAACACCAATGAGTCCTTCATGCAAGCTGGACAAAGATGAAGAAGGTAAAAAGGTTGATCAAAAGTATTATCGAGGTATTATCGGATCCCTTCTTTATTTAACCGCAAGTAGACCAGATATTATGTTTTCTGTATGTTTATGTGCTAGATTTCAATCAGAACCTAAAGAATCACACTTAATAGCTGTTAAAAGAATATTAAGATATCTAAATGGAACAAAAAATGTAGGTTTATGGTATTCTAGAGACTCAACTTTAAACCTAATTGCATACTCAGATTCTGATTATGCGGATGTAAATTAGATAGAAAAAGCACAAGTGGTGCATGCCAATTCTTAGGAAGTAACTTAATCTCATGGTTTAGCAAAAAGCAAAATTCAGTTGCATTATCAACTACTGAAGCTGAATATGTAGCGGTTGGAAGTTGCTGTGCGCAAATCCTATGGATTAAGCGACAACTTGAAGACTATGGTATCACACTTGATCAAACACCTATAAGATGTGATAACACAAGTGCAATTAATCTAACAAAGAATCCAATTCAACACTCAAGAACTAAACACATAGAAATCAGATATCATTTTATAAGAGAACATGTAGCAAATAATGAAATATGTCTTGATTATGTTAACACTGAAGAACAAGTTGACATATTACTAAACCTTTAAATGAAGAAAGATTCTGTTATCTTAGAGGAGAGTTAGGGATTTGTGATCCATTAGAATGAATTTGAAACCCCTAAGGAGAATTTATCTAAGATTCCTTCAAATCCTTGATCTTTAAGGAAATCTTATCTAGAATTCATATCTAATTGATCCACTCATATTCAATGATTATTTTATCAATTTTTATGATCAAATTCCGGACACATTTTAGAAATTTCATGTTTTTGCTCTGAAATGGTCTCGGAGCCGACTCGGTGCGTATCGGAGTCGACTCCTGGTTTCGACTGAAACTCTCGGGTCGACCCCTCCTCGGCGCGAGTCGACTCCAAGTCGGGATAGTTTTCTGTGTCTGTCTGGAGTCGACCCCTGGATTTGCGCGAGCCGACTCGAAGTGGTCCCAGGTTGATTTATCTAGGGCAGAGTCGACTCGCCGTTCATTTCAAACTTTTCAATCCTTCGAAATACTCTCTCCAAAACTCTTCCAAACCTTCCAAACTTCCTAGAATCCCTTATTGACACTTCCAATCGACAAATGGCCCCCAAAACACGAGGATCCAACCTCTGTGCGGCCGGCGTCAAGAGGAAGCGAGCCGTTAGGAAAACCGTGAGGCGTCCCGTGCGTGAGCCGTCACCCAGCTCTGATTCTTCATCTTCCTCTTCTACTCTGAATGCTTCACCTGCTGCTGCTTTACTCAGGTAGATAGATTAGCGGATAGGATCATAACAACGGGTAGAAAGGTAGATTTTGAACTATTTGAAGCTGAGGGATTTTTGCTTGGGAGACAACTAATTGAAATGGGATGGGAGAAAATATGTTCCTTGGATTGCCCGACCTATCCCTCACTAGTAAAGGAATTCTACAAAAATCTGTCTAGAGGTGATCACGGCCTAGTTAGCAATGTGAGAGGACATAGGCTCTCTGTTACTGTTGAAGTTCTTTCTAGACTGTTGGATCTGCCTTTATCTGGCACTGCCACCTTTTCTTCAGAAGACCGTAGTCCCGCGCTTGCCAGGTTATTAAATCGGGATGTAGTCGGATTTGAAGAGGTTTTTGCCAATCAGCTTTCATTAGAATTGAGATTATTACATAATATTTGCAGTAGGATACTCTTTCCAAAGACTGGAAGATTTGACTATGTATCGGAAAGAGATATCTTTGTGATGGATGCCATTGTGTCAGGCAAACCTATAAACCTTCCCAGCATGATACTGTGGTACATTGCAGACTGTGGAGGAAAAAGAAAGTCAAGTTTGCCCTATGGAATGATTCTAACAAAGATTTTTCTGAGCCAAGGAGTTGTGATTTCAGATAATGAGCCAATGAGGAATCTGCGACATACTGACTTCTATAGCTTGGCCACCATTCATAGAATGGGTTTTATCAAGAAGAATGGAAAATGGGAGAGGAAAGGACTGATAGAAGAAAGAGCTACTGATGTTGAGGCTGCAGGACCTTCAGTCAGACATCCTTCACCTGCACCTCCGAGCCCTTCTACTTCTGCCCCTGCTCCAGCCCCCGCTCCATCTTTTGATCAAGCTTCAATCTTCTGCCGGTTTCTCAGATCAACAGCTAATGCAACTCAAAGTTCTATTTGATGATCAATCTGAAAAACTTAAATCTAAATTTGAGAATAAGTTCATGAATTTGAGGGAGACTCTTTATTCATTGGATGATCGTATCTCTAAGATGGAGTCTACTCTCAGCTCTTCTTCGGTATCTTTAAGTGGTGATTCAAAAATATTTTTGAAGAACTTAAGGATATTTGCGGAGATGGCGAGACCTACTCTAGATGCAATGCGGAGCTTCAAGACAAGATTTTGACTGCTTGCACTTTTGTAGATGAAAGATTAAAAGAATATGTACAAATCCAATCTGAAGGAATGAAGAACATAGTAATCATTTAACTAGGATTGTTAGGACTCATTTCTGAGATATTAGATTTTCAATCCTTGTTATGTACTAAAATTTTTGTTATGCTTTCATTTTGAAATCACTGTATTAAACATCTTGATGTATTAGACCTTTTGATGAAATGAATTCTCTATGTTGATTACTCAATGTATTTCCTTCTTTCAATGAATGAATGAAATTGTCAAATCTTATCTTGATTGAATGAATGTTTATGCTTCTCTACCTTTTTGTTGATAACAAAAAAGGGGGAGAGTTTTATAGTTTTATGATTGTAAATACATTTGAGAAAATCAAAGTAATTAATGAGATAAACAATGGGATATTTATTTAAGTTTCATAGGGGGAGCTACCTCATTCAGGGGGAGCCTAAGCCTAACTATGAAAACAAAATAAATTCACTAATAAATCATGCATAAACTCAATGTTTTTGTCATCATCAAAAAGGGGGAGATTGTTGGAAGATTATTGAAAAATCATATGACCCAATCCTTTTGATTTTGATGATTAGTAAAAGCCATTGAGTTCATTAAAAGATATAATGAGTTTATTTAAATGTGTAATAAATTTATTTTGAACAATGAATGAGAATGTTAAAGTTTGACTTTAATCAATTTTGAAAGTAACTTTAAGCTCAATGTTTAAACTTTCAAAAAGAAATTTTATAATTCATGTTTTATTCAATGAGTTTTTGGAATTGTTCTTGAATCAATTCTTAATGTCAATTTTATTGAATTCAAGTCAAAACAATGAATTAAAATGAATCTGGAACAATTTTAATGTCAATCAGAAAAGTTTCTGATTTTTGATACGTTCCGGAGCCGACTCCTGAGTTTCAGAGTCGACTCCGCTCAGTGTACAGAAATGTGCATCTGTCTCGAGTCGACCCACGAAATTTGTCGAGTCGACCCCTGATTCTGTCGAGCCGACTCCTTGACTGTGCGAGTCGACTCCGCTCAGACACCAGAAGAGTGTTTTTCTGAGCACTTCGCGAGTCGACCCCAACGTTTCATGAGTCGACTCCCGACTTTCAGGAGTCGACACTTTACTTTTGGTGAGTCGACCCCTAACCTTTATAAACATTTCTATTTTTGGTAAGATGAGCTCGAGCCGACTCGGGAAAAGCATGAGTCGACTCCAGCAAATCTGGGCAAAATTTTTACGGATGCCAACTCAGCTCCAACGGTTAGTTTTTTGATTAACGGCTATTTTTCTTTGTCTCTAACGGCTATATTCTTGCAGAATCTATAAATAGAGGAGCTCTTTTCAAATCAAATAATCAATAGAGATATCAAAAGAGAGAAAAGAATATCTTTCAAAAAGAGGGAAAAACAGAGCTTCATTTGGAAAAATCATTTGAGTCAAGAAAAGAGATTCGAAAGGAGTGAAATCAAAGAGAGAGATTCGTGTGCTCCTGAGCTACAATCTACAAAAAGTTCAAGAGGAGATCCCAAAGCAACCAAGAGCAAATCAAGATCTTCCAACCTAGAAAGAAAAGAAGAAAAGCTTCAACCAACATCCAAAGCCCCAAAGCTAGAAGAATCTGTGCTGAGGCCTGATTCCACCCATCAAAGGAGTTGGAGAAAAGAAGCAAAGAAGCCAAGCCTGCAATCAAGCTCATTTTATCAGGCTTTTCTAAACCTAAGCTTTATTTTGATTATTCTGCTCTAGAGGAGCTGTTTGTATTTAAAACTCTGATTTATTTTCTTGGGTACTGATTCAAAGTGGATTGAATCAGTGGAGGTAGTTGTACCTCGTTGTAAGCTTGGGATAGCTTACGTTTTGGGTTCGTTGTGACCCCGTTAAAACAACGAGTTGGGTTTTATGCTGGTAAGCCCGTGTAAAACCGGCTGGGTTCATTGTGATTTGGAAAAACAATAAGTTTGAGTTGTGAGCTTGTAAAACAACTCGGCTGTAATCTAGGGAGATTATAGTGTGGACCCAAGTGAATCTTGGGAGTGGACGTAGGTGCTGGTTGCGCCGAACCACTATAAAACCTTGTGTTTGCCGTGCTCATTTGTCTCTCACTCTATCTCTCTTATATTTCTGTTTGTACATTGCTTAAGTTAATTTCTCTCACTTGCACATCTTGAGTAAATTTATTTAAAATATTTCAAAAAAGTCTTAAATTTTTAAGAACCCAATTCACCCCCCCCCCTCTTGGGTTGCCATCTGGGCCAACACCCTTTTTTTTAAATTAAAGGCTAGAGTCGTTATGTAGGATTGTGGTTTTGGGCTAAGGACAGGTGATGAAATCCTGCCCCCATATCATATTGATGCCCTAACTTGATTTATCATGAGTTGTATGCAACATTCATATGAATCTTAAAATTATGTGCAGAATTGTCTATGTGTTGCAACTCCAAAATGAGGCAGGGAGTGTTATGTAACATATTTAGAAAATTTAGAAAAATTTTCAGAACACTTTTATCCCAATGATGATACTCTAGGTGAAAGAAAATTAAATTTAAAATACATTGCTTTGTTGGGCAGTTCCTGGAACTCAGTCACGTAAGAGAAAAAAAAATAGAACAGAACCTATTCTCAGGCCTTATTTTGGCTGGCAAAAAATCCACAGTCCGAGATAATGCCTAAGAAAATTCCAAAAAATACTTTGAATTATAAAGAACCTATCAAAATAAAAATTATAAAATTTTAAATTTTCTACATGCTGAAGCAATTAAAATACCAGACCATATACCGTAATGTTCAGATAATCCAATGAGCAAGCAAAAATTAAAAATTTCACCCTAACCAACCATGCTCTAATACCAATTTGATGAGGGATGAAGTGGAATGATGCAATTTAGGAGAAGATAGTAATAACTAAATAAAAAACGAAGTGAAGCTAGGCTACATTTTCATATAAAAGAGCAGAAATTTTTATGAAGGGATTTGCATGTTAAACTATACTTGGAGGAGAATCCTTCAAAATAGTAAAGAGAAAGATCATTGTGGCTAAGAAATCACATAAGCTAGGGCTTAGTTATTCTAATATTTCAGATCAAAAAATGTTGAAAGAGAGGTATCTGGCCATTAATATGTCAGAGATTGAAAGGTTTACACTCAAGGATGAAGTTCTTGGATGACAAGGAGATTCTTCTAGTTGCAGGACTTTTTGAATCTGTCTCTTGTCACGGAAAACCTTCTTCTTTGGAACCTGGAATTCCCGAGGATTCTACACAAATCAAATTAGAGTTAAGAACATAAAAATTTGGTGGAGTATTAATGAAATGAAGGAAGAGGAAGGGAAGGTTGAAATTAAGATGAAGCTTGGTGGATTTGAGGTAGCTTGGCCGGCCTTCTTTGTGGAGTCTTCTTGCACCATGGAAGATGGGATGGGATGGTAGAATGGAATAGAGAATGGCTAATGAATCTTGGCGTGGAGATGACTTTCTTGAAGTAGTTAAGGGCCTCTCATCCACTCCCTCTCAGAGGACATTTGCCAACACAAATGGAAGAAACTAAACAGTAGCTAAGGGCCTCTCACCCACTCCCTCTCGGAGGACATTTGCCAACACAAATGGAAGAAAATAAACTCAACTTTCATTTATCATAAATTTTCTTTACAAGAAAGCTTGAAGTAGTATTTATAAGCCTCCAAGGGACTTTTGAAAATTCAAATTACATGAAGCTTTTCATGGGAAGTTGCAACCTAAGCTAGCTATAAGGGTGGGAGGTTGAAACAACTTATAACTAAGCTTAAAAAGATGAGAGAAAAGTGGATGGCTCCTTTGAATTTGAATTCTCCTTGGTGACGTGGCAGGTGGTGATGTAGCTTGATGAGGTATACACCAAAAGGTTGATATGGCACCCAACAATGCTTACTGAAGTGGCATCCACCTTGGATTGATTTGTTGGAGTGGTTGAATGCATCCAATCTTCAAGCTCACTTATTTACCTTGAACCCAATTCCATACCTCTCTTGGATCCAACTACTAAACTCACTAAATACAAACCAATTTGACCCTACTTGGACTCAAAAACCCAAATTGAAATAAACCAACTTTAATTACATACTCAAGAACCCAAATTAAAATAAAGCAACTTTAATTACATGACTCAAATTCAAAGAAGTTAAATTATTACTCTATTTACAAGACACATAAAAGAATTAAAGCCATACTGAATTAGATTGAAGCCTCTTTCAAACTTTGGTGTCCGCACCAGCTGAGAGGCTAGCTATCGCTAGATATTAGAATATCACTGGCAGCTATCGCACTTTTGGACTAGCTCAGTAGTATCCTTTCGCATGGTGAGCCAATAATATCCTTGGCAGACAGCCTTATGAGCCAATGATCTGGCCCCAGGTGGTTCCCATAGATACCCTCATGGATCTCCCTAAGAATATAGTTGGCGTCTGTAGGACCAACACATTTAAGGAGAGGATAAGAGAAAGACTTCTTGTATAACTGCCCATTCAGTAATACAAATTTAGGGGCCCTCCACTTGAGTAGCCTGGCTTCTATAGGATCAGTGGGAAGAGTGTCGTCAGTAAGATAGCGGATATAAGCATCCATCCATGTTGACTCCTATGATACTGGTAGAACCTCTTCCGCTATGTCAATACTCGAAAGCTCTAGATGCTCAACATATGTTCTCTCTAATGTGTTATCCACCGAAGTAGCCAACCGTGACAAGGTGTCAGATCTAGCATTTTCGCTCTAGGGAATATGACTGATAGTGAAATAAGCCAATGAGAAGGTCAGTGACTTGACCTTATTTAGATATCGAGACATAATAGGGTCTCGAGCTTCCTACTCTCCAATAATCTGTCTGGAGATGAGTCGGGAGTCAGTGAAGGCCCTGAGGTGCTTTATTCCGAACTCTCATGCGAGCTTAATTCCGGCCAATAAGGCATCATACTCGGTTTGGTTATTTGTAGCTTTAAAGAGAAATTGGAGAGCGTACTCCACCATTACGCCCTTCGGATTTGTAAGAATAAGACCAGCCTCGCTTCCTTGAGAATTGGAGGTGCCATCAACATGAAGAATCTTGGTTTTTTCCATATCCTCACTAGCGTCCGAACATATCATTAGGAAGTCTTTAGGTTGCTCTTCCATCCAGGTACACTCCACTAGAAAGTCTGCCAGCACTTGAAACTTCAGGGAAGATTGAGATTGAAATGAAAGATCCAATTATCTTAATTTGATTGCCCATTTAGCCAGCTGACCAAAAGTGTCAGGGCAAGCCAAAATAGCTCTAAGAGGCTAGTCTGTGAGTACCACAATCGGATGGGCTTGGAAATATGGCCTAAGACGCTAAGCAGAGATGATTAAAGCAAAAAAAAATTTGGTACCTGACCTTCGCGTTATGGAGTACTTTGCTGGTGTAATAGATGGGCTTCTGTGCTCCATTGGGGTTGAGACGTACCAAAATAGAGCTCACTGCCTCCAGGAAAACAGTAAGATAAAGGAAGAGCCTTTCCCCTTCTTTTGGCTTCAATAGCAATGGCAGTGTAGACAGAAATTTCTTCAACTCCTTGAAGGCTTTCTGACAGCTTTTCATCCATTCGAAGCTGTTCGCCTTTTGTAGAGATTTGAAGAAGGGAAAGCATCTTTTTGCTGATTTTGACAAGAACCGACTTAGAGTGGCCACTCTTCCGGTGAGCCATTGCACCTCCTTTTTATTAATTGGTTGTCTCATGTCAAGAATAGCTTGTATCTTCTCTGAATTTACTTTAATCCCAAGAATTTTTTGGCAGTGACCCCGAATGTACACTTGCGAGGGTTGAGCTTCATTTGGTGATGCCGGAGATGTTGAATATTTCTTGGTCTTTGAATACTTTATTCATCAACCTCTAGTAAGTGGCCCCTTCATTTTTTAACCCAAAGAGCATCATTTGTAGCAGTAGATGCCCTTCTCTGTGATGAAAGAAGTATTTTCTTCATCCGTCGGATCCATCCTTATTTGGTTGTATCCAGAGAAGGCATTCATAAAGCTGAGGATGATGGCCCAGATGGCAACCCAAGAGGGGGGGGTGAATTGGGTTCTTAAAAAATTTAAGACTTTTAACAATTTAAAATGAGATGTGCAAGTGAAAGGATTAACTAATAAGCAAAGCACAAACACAAGTATATGAGAGATAGAGAAGAGACAATTAGCACGGCAAACACAAGATATTTTTATAGTGGTTCGGTGCAACCAACACCTACGTCCACTCCCAAGACTCACTTGGGTCCACACTATAATCTCTCTAGATTACAGCCGAGTTGTTTTCCAAGTTCACAACTCAAACTTGTTGTTTTTCCGGGATCACAACGAACCCAGCCGATTTTACACGGGCTCACCGGCACCAAACCCAAACACAAGCTATACCTAGCTTGTACCGAGGTTTAACAACCTCCTCTAGTTTAATCCCTCAGATTAAACTAGACACAAACAAATAAAATGAGTTTAATTACAAGCAGCTCCTTTTTGAGCAGATATTTCAAAATAAAAATTGAGTTTAGAAAAGCCTGAATATTTAGAGCTTGAGAGCTGGCTTGGCTTCTTTGGATTCCTTCCTTCAACTCCTCTTGATGTTGAATCAGGCCTCAGCACCGATTCTTCACAGATTTGAGCTTTGGAGTTGGGTTGAAGCTTTTTCTCCCTTTTCTTTGAATGTGGAAGATCTTTGATTTTCTCTTAAAGCTTTGGGATCTCCTCTTGAATCTTTTGTAGAATGTAGCTTTGGAGTGCACGAATCTCACTCTTGGATTTCACTCCTTTTGAATCTTTCTTCTTAAATCAAAGATTTTTCTAATGACACTCTGTTTTTCCCTCTTTTGAATTTCTTCTTTTCTCTTATCTTCTCTCTTCTTTCTTTGTTGAATGGCTCCTCTATTTATAGATTCTGAAAAATATAGCCGTTAGAAACAAAGAAAAATAGCCGTTATTCAAAAATATATCCGTTAGCTGATGTGTCAAAAAAAAAATTTCCGCCCAGATTTCGGGGAGTCGGCTCGGGTACTGTGCGAGTCGGCTCGAGCAATCGAATCCAGAACGCACCAAAAAGTGGGTCTCCAGGAGTCGACTCGCGAAAGTCTGGGAGTCGACTCGTGACTTTCAGGGGTCGACTCGCGAAAAGCTGGGAGTCGACTCGAGAGGCACTCAAAAATGAGTCTTTCTGCCGTCTGAGTCGAGTCGGCTCGCACAGTCATGAGTCGGCTCGAGAAAGTTCAGGGGTCGACTCGGAAACTCTCGAGTCGGCTCGGGACTGATACAAAAATCAGAAAACATTCTGATTTGCTTTGAAAATCATCCCAACCAACTTTGAAATATAAATATGACTTAGATAAAGTTGATTTAACAGTAATGCTCAATTTCAAGCATTCATTAAGTCATTGATCTTTAAAAGATTGGTATAAAATCATTTTTGAATTCATAAGTATAGCTCACTGAAACATATATTCAATTGATTCAAAAAACTCATTATTTTTAATAGTTCATAGTTTCCAATTTGAAATTGAATATTTCATTATTGACTTAACATGTTCATAGCCTTTTAGAAAGTAAAGCAATGTCTTTTGGAAATCATCAAAATCAATAAGTTGGGGCAATTATGTTTCAATAATTTCTCAACAATCTCCCCCTTTTTGATGATGACAAAAATATTGAGTATATGTTCATGATTGATTAGTGAATTAACTTTGTTTTCATAGTTAAGTTTAGGCTCCCCCTCAATGAGGTAGCTCCCCCTATGAAACTTAATTAATTAACCCATTGTTTATCACAATCATAGACAATCATAAAACTATAAAATTCTCCCCCTTTTTTGTTATCAACAAAAAGATTGATAAACATTCATTCAAATTTCATTGACATAAGGAAATAGAGAATTCATTTCATTCAAAAAGTCTAGTACATCAAAATGTTCATACATTGATTTCATAAAGAAAGCATAAAAACTTCAGTACAAAACAGCTCTAGTAACTCAAAAATGAGTTCTTACAATTCTAGTTAGATGATCAACAATGTTTTTCATTCCTTCAGATTGAATTTTTACATAGTCCTTAGTTTTTCATCCACAAATGTGCACGCACTTGATTTTATCTTGAAGCTCTGCGTTGCTTTGGAATAAGTCTCACATCTCCACAATATCCTTAAGTTCTTCAAAAATATTCTTGAGATCACTACTTAAGGATGCCGATGAAGTCCGATAGTGGATTCAATCTTTGAAATACGATCATCAAGAGAATAAAGTGTCTCTTCAATGCATAAACTTTTCTCAAATTCAGTTTTAAGCTTGTCAGATTGATCTTCAAGTAAGGCTTTGAGTTGCAAGATTTGTTGATCTGAAAGCTAGCAGAAGATGAAGTCTGAACAATGTTGGAACAGGGGCTGGAGCAGAGGTAGAAACCAAGGGGCTCGGAGGTGCAGGGAGGGATGTCTAACAGATGGTCCTGCAGCCTCAGTATCTAGCTCTTTCCTCTGTCACTCCTTTCCTTTCCCACTTCCCATTCCTTTTTGATAAATCCCATCTATGAATAGTGGCCAGACTATAATAATCAGTGTGTCTTAATTTTTCTTGGCTCATTATCAAATCACCACACCCTGGCTTCTGAAAAACTGAGTGAGAATCATCCATAGGGAAGACTGATTTCCTTTTCCCCACAATCTGCATATACCATAAAATCATGCTTGGAAGATTGATTGGCTTGCCAGTCACAATGGCATCCATTACAAAAATCCTTTCGGAAACATAATCAAATCTACCCGTCTTAGGAAATAGAATCCTACTGCAATATTGTGAAGCAATCTTAACTCAATGGCAGCTGATTGCAAGAATCTCTTCAAATCCCTCAAATCCCTGTTTAATAATCTGGAGCTTCTATCTCAGAAGAAAGGTTGAGGTCCAGACAAGGGTAATTCAATAATCTAGCCAAGATGGGAGTTACAGAAATTCTTACTCCTCTCACTTGCTAATAACCCATGTCTCCTCTAGACAAATTTTTATAAAATTCTTTAACCAATGAGGGATAAGTGGGCATCAAGAGAGCAAACTTTCTCCCATCCCATCTCTTAACTGTCTTCCAAAAAGAAAGCCCTCATTCTCAAACAATCAAAATCCACTTCCTCCAGTGGTAATGACTCTACTGCTAGAGGTCTACCTGGGAGGAGTGGAGCAGGAGCAGCAGCTGGAGGAGAAGCAGAGAGTCCGAGCCGAAGGACGCGCCGGACGCATTTTCCTCTTGATCCACCCGGATCCTCTAGTTTTAGGGCCATTTGATGATTGGAGGTGATAAAAGGGATTAAGGAGTTTTGGAGGGTTTGGAGAGAGTTGGAGAATTTTTGATTAGGGGTCCGTCGAGTCGACTCGCGATTTCCTCGAGTCGGCTCGCGCCTAAATCACAGACACAGAAACGACGAGTCGACTCGCGCCAGAGAGGGGTCGACTCGAGAGTTTCAAAGAAACCGAGTCGACTCCGATACGCTCGAGTCGGCTCCGAGACATTTCAGACAAAAAACATGAAATTTCTGAAATATGTCCGGAAAATGATCATAAAAATTTGATAAATAATCATTGGATGATGAATCAATGATAAGAGTTCTAGATGAGATTCCTTAAGATTTATTTAAAGAATTCTAGATATATTTCCTTAAGATTTCAAAATTTACTCAAAAGGATTACAAATTCCTAATTCTCCTCTAAGATATTCAAACCTTTCTTCACTTAGGGGTTTTGTAAAATGTCAGCTAATTGTTCTTCAGTGTTTACATAATCTAAACAAATTTCATCATTAGCTACATGTTCTCTTATAAAATGATATCTAATTTCTATGTGTTTTGTCCTTGAGTGTTGAATTGGATTTTTCGTTAAATTGATTGCGCTAGTATTATCACATTTTATGGGTGTCTTATTAAGTTTGATACCATAGTCTTCAAGTTGTCGCTTAATCCATAGGATTTGCGCACAGCAACTTCCAGCTGCTACATATTCAGCTTCAGTAGTTGATAATGCAACTGAATTTTGCTTTTTGCTAAACCATGTGATTAAGTTACTTCCTAAGAAATGGCATGCACCACTTGTGCTTTTTCTATCAATTTTACATCCGGCATAATCAGAATCTGAATATGCAATTAGGTTTAATGTGGAGTCTCTAGAATACCATAAACCTACATTTTTGTTCCATTTAGATATCTTAAGTATTCTTTTAACAGCTATTAAATGTGATTCTTTAGGTTCAGCTTGAAATCTAGCACACAAACATACTGCAAACATTATATCTGGTCTACTTGCTGTTAAATAGAGAAGGGATCCGATAATACCTCGATAATACTTCTGATCAACCTTCTTACCTTCTTCATCTTTGTCTAGCTTGCATGAAGGACTCATTGGTGTTCCAAGGGGTTTCATTGTTTCCATACCAAACTTTTTGAGTAGTTCTCTTGTGTACTTGGTTTGGTTGATAAAAATTCCCTCCTTGCATTGTTTGATCTGGAGTCCAAGGAAGAAGTTGAGTTCTCCCATCATGCTCATCTCGAATTCTCCCTGCATTAACTTTGCAAATTCTTGACAGAGAGATTCGTTAGTAGCACCAAAAATAATGTCATCTACGTATATTTGTACTACTAGTAAATCTTTACTTTTTCTTTTTAAAAACAAGTTTTATCAACATTTCCTCTTGTAAAATCATTTTCTATTAGAAATTTACTTAACCTATCATACCAAGCTCTAGGTGCTTGTTTCAAACCATATAAAGCTTTGTGCAATTTAAAAACGTGATTTGAAAACTCGTGATCTTCAAAACCTGGTGGTTGTTCTACATAAACTTCTTCATTAATAAATCCATTTAAAAATGCGCTTTTTACATCCATTTGAAATAGGTTAATGTTCATATGACATGCAAATGCAAGTAAAAGTCTAATGGCTTCTAGTCTAGCTACAGGTGCAAAGGTTTCATCAAAATCAATACCTTCTTCTTGACTATATCCTTTAGCAACCAATCTAGCTTTGTTTCTAATTACTATGCCATTTTCATCTAATTTATTTCTAAAAACCCATTTAGTTCCTATATTGAATGGTTTTTAGGTCTTTCCACTAAAGTCCAAACATTATTTCTAGTGAATTGATTAAGTTCTTCTTGCATAGCTAACATCCAATTATTATCTTTTTCAGCTTCTTCTATAGTTTTAGGTTCTATTTGTGATACAAATGCAAGATGATTACTAATATTTCTCATGTATGATCTAGTCCTTATTCCTTGAGATGGATCACCTATAATCAATTCCTTAGGATGACTATAAGCATATCTCCAGTCTCTTGGAAGATCTACATCATTATGATCATTATTAACATCATCATCCTTATGTGAATCATTATCTTTAGCCTGTTGTTCATGATCAGAAGATACTTCAATATTAAGTTTTTCAAGATCTTTTTCAATTATGTTTGTATCTTCCTCATCATTAATCTTTTCAGATCCAGTTGCTAAAGATTCATCAAAAACTACATGAATGGATTCTTCAACTATTAAGGTTTTCTTGTTAAAGATTCTATATGCCTTACTAGTTGTTGAATAACCTAGAAAAATTCCTTCATCTGATTTAGCATCAAATTTTCCTAAGTTGTTTTTACCATTATTATGAATGAAGCATTTACATCCAAATGCATGAAAGTATTTTATATTTGGTTTTCTTTCATTCCATAATTCATAAGGTGTTTTCTTTAATATTGGTCTTATTAAAGCTCTATTTAAGATGTAACATGCTGTGTTAATTGCTTCCGCCCAAAAATACTTTGGTAAGTTGCTTTCACATAGCATGGTACGGGCCATGTCTTCTAAAGTTCTATTCTTTCTTTCAACTACACCGTTTTGTTGTGGAGTCCTAGGGGCTGAAAAATTATGATTAATTCCATTTTCAGTGCAGAAATTTTCAAATAAGTGATTTTCAAATTCTGTTCCATGATCACTTCTTAGAGATACTATAGTAGTGTTTTTCTCATTTGTGACTTTCTTGAAGAATTTCAGGAACATCGAGAAAGTCTCATCTTTGTGAGCTAAAAACATTACCCAAGTATATCTAGAATAATCATCTACAATCACTAGACCATATTTCTTTCCTCCTAGACTTGTGGTTCTAGTTGGTCCGAAAAGGTCCATGTGAAGTAGCTCTAGTCCCCTAGAAGTTGAAACAATGTTTTTAGATTTAAATGAACTTCTAGTTTGTTTTCCAAATTGACATGCATCACAGATTTTATTATTTTCAAAATCTAATTTAGGTAAACCTTTGACTAAATCCATTTTAATTAGTTTTGAAATAAGGTGTGTGCTTGCATGACCTAATCTACGATGCCACAACCAACTAATATCATTAATGTTAGCATTATCAGTAATTAGGCAATGACTACTCTTAGAAGTTTTGTCTGTGTCAACTAAGTATATATTGCCAAATCTATAACCAGTAAAAACAATGCTATCATCAATAGAATTAGTTACAGTGCATAAAGAAGATTTAAAAGAAACATTAAAGTTTTTATCACATAATTGACTTATGCTAATTAGATTATGCTTCAAACCATTAACATAAAGTACATTATCAATTACTATAGATGGAGTTATGCGAACTTTACCAAGGCCCAAAATTTGACCTTTACCGTTATCGCCAAATGTCACAACTCCACCAACATTTTCTTCTAGGGTGATGAATTCCTCTTTGTCACCCGTCATATGTCTTGAGCAGCCGCTATCAAGATACCACTTCTTCTTTGATCTTTTGGCTACAAGACATTCCTGCAATATCATCAAACTTTATGTTTAGGTACCCAAGCTTTCTTGGGTCCTTCATGGTTAGCAGCAATAAAAATTGTTCCTTTCGGAACCCATATTTTCTTAGTTTTAATATTTTTAATTTCTTGTTGTTCATTAAGGTTTTACATTCGAAGGATTTGTGTCCTTTTGATTGCATTTAAAACAAGTAATATTACTTTGGTTAGCTTTTACAAAAATATTTTTTAATGATTTTTGTTTTCTTAAAGTGTTATACCCTAGCCCAGCTTTGTCAAAAACAGCCTTTTGACTATCTAGAATCATGTTTAATTTAGTTGAGCTTAAAGTAAATTTCTCAACAATGTCTTTATATTTTTTGACTTCTTTCTTTAAACAATCATTTTCATTTGAGATTGATTCTTTTTCTTTAATTAATTTTTCATTCTCAGATTTAGCAAATCAATCTTATGAGTAAATCATTTTCTTCATTAAGAGAAGTTTCTTCTTTATCTTTTAATTCATTTTTCTCCTTAACTAAATTTAAGTTTTCAGTTTTCAAAACTTTATATTTCTTTTTCAAACTTTAAAATCAATCATCAATTCATTGAAAGCTTCAAACATTTCATCAAATGTAAATTCATCATCGGGGGTTTCGTGCTTACCTCGTCATTGTCGTCGTCGTTGGCCATGAAGCAAATATTTGCAACTTCTTTTTGTTCTTCTTCTTCGGAAGAAGACTCATCAGTCCATGTTGCCATGTATGCCTTTCTTCTTTTTCTTGAAGGTCTTTTTCAATTGTGGACAATCATATCGATAATGCCCCGGTTTCTTACACTCATAACAGATCAAGGGGTCTTTCTCTTTGTCCTTGTCCTTTTCTTTCTTTTCCTTTTCCTTTTCTCCTTCCATTTTATTTCCAAATTTTCGTTTTTGGAAGGGTTTCTTTTTCCTCAAAAATCTTCTGAATTTCTTGGCCAAGAGAGCAGTTTCATCATTATCTTCATCACTATCATCACTGCTGCTCTCTTCCACTTCTTTTGCAGCCTTTAGAGCAATGGTTTTCTTCTTTTTAGTTTCCTCCTCAATATGCTGCCTCATTGTCAATTCGTGGGTCATGAGAGATCCTAGAAGCTCCTCTAAGGGTAGTGCATTGAGGTCTTTGGCTTCTTGGATTGCTGTGACTTTTGCTTCCCACGATCTTGGCAATGACCTGAGTATTTTGCGAACAAGATCAGCATTAGTATAAACTTTTCCTAAACTTTTCAAACCATTCACAATATCGGTGAATCTAGTGAACATGCATGTGATGGTTTCAGTTTGTTCCATTGTGAACAATTCATATTTATGAACCAAAATATTTATCTTTGATTCTTTTACTTGGTTTGTTCCTTCATGTGTAATTTCCAACCTATCCCATATTTCTTTAGCGGAATTACAAGTAGAGATGCGGTTGAATTCATTTGAATCTAAGGAACAATATAAGATATTAATGGCTTTGGCATTAAGTTGAGCCATTCTCCTATCATTATCATTCCAATCCCTTTCGGGCTTTGGAACAATAGTGCCATCAATAAGGTGTGTGGGTGTACTAGGTCCATTTAATATAACACCCCAAAGCTCATAATCAGAAGCTTGAATGAATATCCTCATTCTAGCTTTCCAATAAGAATAGTTTGAGCCATTAAAAGTGGAGGTCTATTCGTAGAATGACCTTCAGCAAAACTAGAACCACTTTGTGTTGCCATAATGACCTTTAGCTCTTGATCGTGAGATCAAACTCTAAATGAGCACTATGCTCTGATACCAATTGTTGGCCCAGATGGCAACCCAAGAGGGGGGGGTGAATTGGGTTCTTAAAAATTTAAGACTTTTAACAATTTAAAATGAGATGTGCAAGTGAAAGGATTAACTAATAAGCAAAGCACAAACACAAGTATAGAGAGATAGAGAAGAGACAATTAGCACGGCAAACACAAGATATTTTATAGTGGTTCGGTGCAACCAACACCTACGTCCACTCCCAAGATCACTTGGGTCCACACTATAATCTCTCTAGATTACAGCCGAGTTGTTTTACAAGCTCACAACTCAAACTTGTTGTTTTTCCGGGATCACAACGAACCCAGCCGATTTTACACGGGCTCACCGGCACCAAACCCAAACACAAGCTATACCTAGCTTGTACCGAGGTTTAACAACCTCCTCTAGTTTAATCCCTCAGATTAAACTAGATACAAACAAATAAAATGAGTTTAATTACAAGCAGCTCCTTTTGAGCAGATATTTCAAAATAAAAATTGAGTTTAGAAAAGCCTGAATATTTAGAGCTTGAGAGCTGGCTTGGCTTCTTTGGTTCCTTCCTTCAACTCCTCTTGATGTTGAATCAGGCCTCAGCACCGATTCTCCACAGATTTGAGCTTTGGAGTTGGGTTGAAGCTTTTTCTCCCTTTTCTTTGAATGTGGAAGATCTTTGATTTTCTCTTAAAGCTTTGGGATCTCCTCTTGAATCTTTTGTAGAATGTAGCTTTGGAGTGCACGAATCTCACTCTTGGATTTCACTCCTTTTGAATCTTTCTTCTTGAATCAAAGATTTTTCAATGAACTCTGTTTTTCCCTCTTTTGAATTTCTTCTTTTCTCTTTATTTTCTCTCTTCTTTCTTTGTTGAATGGCTCCTCTATTTATAGATTCTGAAAAATATAGCCGTTAGAAACAAAGAAAAATAGCCGTTATTCAAAATATACCGTTGGGTGATGTGTCAAAAAAAAAATTTCCGCCCAGATTTCGGGGAGTCGGCTCGGGTACTGTGCGAGTCGGCTCGAGCAATCGAATCCAGAACATACCAAAAAGTGGGTCTCCAGGGTCGACTCGCGAAAGTCTGGGAGTCGACTCGTGACTTTCAGGGGTCGACTCGCGAAAAGCTGGGAGTCGACTCGAGAGGCACTCAAAAATGAGTCTTTCTGCCGTCTGAGTCGAGTCGGCTCGCACAGTCATGAGTCGGCTCGAGAAAGTTCAGGGGTCGACTCGGAAACTCTCGAGTCGGCTCGGGACTGATACAAAAATCAGAAAACATTCTGATTTGCTTTGAAAATCATCCCAACCAACTTTGAAATATAAATATAACTTAGATAAAGTTGATTTAACAGTAATGCTCAATTTCAATGCATTATTAAGTCATTGATCTTTAAAAGATTGATATATAAAATCATTTTTGAATTCATAAGTGTAGCTCACTGAAACATATATTCAATTGATTCAAGAAACTCATTATATTTTTAATAGTTCATAGTTTCCAATTTGAAATTGAATATTTCATTAGTTAACTTAACATTTTCATAGCCTTTTAGAAAGTAAAGCAATGTCTTTTGGAAATCATCAAAATCAATAAGTTGGAGTAATTATGTTACAATAATTTCTCAACAGAGGAGCTTATGGCCAGATATGGAGTCCACCAATTGGTCAATCTATGATAGTGGAAAGTTATCTTTAGGACATGCTTTATTAAGATCAGTAGAGTCGATGCAAACTCGCTAGCTTTCACTCACCTTTCGGACCATCACCACATTGGCTAGCCAATCCAGGTATTGTGCTTCCTGGATATGGCCGACAGTAAGCAGCTTGTTGACTTCCTCGTCGATGGCTCTTTGCCGCTCGAGAGCGAAACTTCTTTTTTTTGTTGGACAGGCTGGTACTTCGGGTCAATATTAAGCTTGTGAGTGATTACCTCCAAAGGGATGCCAGGCATGTTCGAAGCTGACCAGACGAAGACATCTGAGTTCGCCCGCAAGAAAGTAAGGAACTGATTCTTCAGCTCTAAGGGAAGAAGCTCATCGATTTGTACAATCTTCTTAGGGTCGTCTCCCAGTGGTTAGAATATCAAATGCTTAGCTGGCTCTCCCCTTATTTTAGTTTTTCTAGGATCAAGCAACACTGAGGCTGGTGGGATCATCACCTCCTGAGGACTAGGGGCCATATGATAGCATAGTTGCACTGAATTTGCTTCCCATGCATCTCACCAATTCCCCCACTGGTAGAGAATCTCACGAGTAGGCATGTAGTAGATATCACTGCGTTCAAGAGGTTTAAGCCTGGCCGACCGAGTATAACGTTGTAAGCCAAGGGCACTTGGGCCACCAAAAATTTCATCAGGACAGTGCTCTGGCATGGCGGCGATTCTGCCATGACCAGCAGGGTAAATTCACCCTCAACTTTTACTGAGTCTCCCATGAAACTGACGAGGGGTACTGTCATTGGTTGAAGAGAACTGGGAGATAAGTTTGTCCGAAGAAAGGAACCGTAAGTGAGGATGTCAGCAGAGCTTCCACTATCCACTAGAATTCTCTTTACAAGATGTTTAGCGATTGTCATGGAGACAATAACGCTATCATCATTCATATTGCCTACCTCCCCCCCTCCCCCCGCTAACTTCTCTTTAGAAAAAGGGATTACATTTTCTATTCCCTTCTCACCCCTCAATCTTTTGGAAGGCATAGCTGCCCTCCAGAAAAGCATGCCCACTGTGCATTCCGTCGGAGCATTATTGACCTTGGCCTGAGCAAGCGGAGGTCCCATTAGAGCTAGGACAGCCGGAGGTCCTCTTTCCTGGATAAACTTCCTGAGTGTTGGCCAAGATGGCAACCCAAGAGGGGGGGGTGAATTGGGTTCTTAAAAAATTTTAACACTTTAAGACTATGTGCTTTGATATGAAAGTGCTTGAGTGCAATGTATAGATAAATGCTAAGCACAAATAAATGAGATAGAGAGAAAGAGACAAAGCACGGCAAACATAAAAATTTTATAGTAGTTCGGTGTATCCAACACCTACGTCCACTCCTAAGTAGCACTTGGGTCCACACTATAATCCACTTGATTACGGTCGAGTTGTTTTACAAGCTCACAACTCAAACTTGTTATTTTTCCAGGGTCACAATGAACCCAGCTGGTTTTTCCGGGCTCACTAGCACAAAACGCAACCACAAGCTATCCTTAGCTTGTCCCGAGGTATACTACCTCCACTAATTCAATCCCCTGATTGAATTAGCTAACAATAATGAAAAATAGAGTTTACAATACAAGACAGCTCTTTAAGTGAGCAAATATGCAATTAAATGAACAAGGGTAAGAAAAGCTTGTTTGAAGCGAATTTGGTTTGAGCTTTTCTTTTTTTCTTCTTTTCCTCTTCTCCTTTGAAATGTTGAATCAGGCCTCAGCTCAGATTCTTCACAAAAATTGCCATTGAGAAGTTGGGAAAAATAGGCTTTTGCTTTCTTTTTCTTCACTTGGAAAATCCTTCGATTTTGAACTTGAATGCTTTGGATTTCTCTTTCGGACTCTCTTGGATTGGTTGATGTAAGCTCTGAGTCTTTCCTTTTGATTTCTCTCTCAAGATTTTTGGATTTTTCACAAAATATTTCCTTTTTCTTTTTCTATTTTCCTCTCTCTTTCCAAACGGACGGTTCTCCCTTTTTATAGATCCCTTAATCCAAGATTAGGTGAAAAAATAGTCGTTGCAGAGTAGTTGGATTGCTTCTACATACAAAGAAAAATAGCCGTTAAAGATTAGGTAAAAAAATATTACCGTTGGAGTCCGTTCTGATATTTAAAAAATCCGTTCCTGACAGGTTGGAGTCGGCTCCAACTTTTTAGGTGTCGGCTTCGAATCAGGGTGTCCAAAAATAGTAATAAGAAGTTAATTAAGGAGTCAGCTCCGAAAAAGTTAAGTGTCGGCTCGGCGCAATTGGAAGTCGGCTCCGAAATTCCAAGGTGCCGACTCTAACTTTGTCCAAAAAAACATGCTCTCTATTCTCATGTTAGAGTCGGCTCCAGAAACTTAGGTGTCGATTCTGCAACTTTCAGGTGTTGGCTCCCGAACTCCATGTGTCGGCTCTGGAAACTGAAGTAGAAACCACTTCTCTGTATCTCAGGTTGGAGTCGGCTCCGAAACTCTAGGTGTCGACTCCGGACCGTGCCAAAAATGTAGAAAGGTTCTGATACACCCTGGGGTCGGCTCCTGACTGTTTGGGTGTCGACTCTAAGTTCTGAACTTACATATTTTCTTTTTAATTTTGATTCAAAACTCATTTCCTTACACCTTTTTGTTGGTCCAGATAGCAACCCAAGAGGGGGGGTGAATTGGGTTTTTCAAAAATTAAACTTCTTTTAAAAAACAAACCCCCAGCGGAAGTGAAAACTTAGATATATACGAATTAAAACAAAGTGTGCAAAGATAGAGAGTAAGAGACAAGGAAACAATCACTGCAAACACAAAAAGTTTTATAGTGGTTTGGTGTACCTACACCTACATCCACTACTAAGTACCTCTTGGGTCCACACTATAATTAATCTGATTACAGTAGAGTTGTTTTGCAAGCTTATAACTCAAACTTGTTGTTTTCCCGGGTGCACAACAAACCCAGCTGGTTTTCAAGGCTCACCAGCACACAACCTTACAACACAAGCAAACTGCTTGCACAAGGCTAACAGCCTCAACGGAATCAATCCTCTGATTGACCCAGCAAACAATAACATTTTTATAAATTTAAAAGCTCCTCCAATGAGCAAATATATAATAATAGAACAACAATAAAGAGATAGGAATCAAAGCCTGATTTGCAGATCTTGGTGGCTTGCTTCTTCTCTTCTCTTGAGTGGATCTTCCTTTAGAATGCTCTTGAAGCTCCAAAGATTAGAAAGCTAGGGCTTGCTTCTTCTTTTGGGATTTCTTCAAAATAGAACAATGAATGCTAGAAATCTCTCTCTTTTCTTTTGGGAGATCAGTATAATCTTTCCTTTTGAATCTTCCCTCTTTTCTCTTTTGATTTTCTGATGGATTTCACTCTTGTTTTTCTAATTTTCTCTCTTGTTTTCTTGCTTATCCTCTCCTTTTCGAATACAATAAAACATCTTCTTATAGATTCTTCTTAATCCATAAATAGCCAAAAGCTATCCGTTAGAAACAAGTGTAAGAAGGATTAGAACCAAAAAGGGTAATAGCCGTTGGGATTAAAAAGATAAAGATAAAGTTTAGAGACATTCTGATAGTTCTGGAGTCATTTCTGACAAACTAGAGTCGACTCTAACTTTCTAGAGTCGGCTCTAAATCGAAAATCCCCAATCCGCTTGATCTGGAGTCGTCTCTGACTTTTCTGGGGTCGATACAAAAATCTTCTGGAGTCGACTCTAATAGTCCAGGAGTCGACTCTAAGTTATGATCAGAAAAACCATCATTCTGTCTTTTCTGTTGGAGTCGGCTCTAACAGTCCAGGTGTCGACTCTAAGTCTGGGCCGATTTTCGGAGTCGACTCTGTGATTCCATGTGTTGACTCTAATGTCTGCAATCTTACCTTGACATTAGATTCGAACTAGAACTTGATTTTTCTTATGATTTTGATTAATAAATCATATCATAAACTAAAAAAACTAAACCAAAATCATTAGTAACTTCAAATGTTATACTCAATTAGTTTTGTTAATCATCAAAATCAATAATTGGGTCAACAATCTCCCTCTTTTTGATGATGACAAAAACTTTGAGTATATGCATTAAAAATTCATTTGAAATGAGTGTTATAGATATTGTTAAAGCTTTAAAACTTCCTAACAGAGAATTTGATGTCAAGTTTCAAAATGAACTTTAAAAAATATACTTGAGTTTTATTATAAATAGCAATCAAGATGATTTGACACAGAAAATCATTTAACATAAAAAATCGTTAAGCTCCCCCTGCATTAAATAACTCCCCTATGCAAGGTACATGTAAATAAACTGAAATCGATTGATCATACTTGATACCAATTGATTAGAATTTATAAAGTTAAAGTTCTCTCTCCCCTTTTGAGATATAAAGTTATAGTTCTCTCTTATATTCTTTCATTCTCTCTCCTTTATGCATATACAATTTTCTCTCCCCCTTTTTTGTTATCAGCAATAAGATAAATTTAAAAATAATATAGTTTATCAGAGCAAGGTTGTTGGTTCATTCAATCATAGAGATAGTAAACTTCATCCATTGTAATTGCTCGTCATAGACAATTTGCAATAAAAAGATAATTATATTTCATTTCAAGATGCATTACATGTGTCTATCAAAATACATTCTCAGTAAAGTACTATATCAATCAGAAAATCCTAGATATAAGCTGACAAAGTATAGTAAACTAGAAATCCTAAGATTCAAAATATGAAAAGCTAATCTTAGGTTTCTAAAAGGTTAGGGTTGGATAGGCTTAGATAGGGTATCACTGTAGGAAATGGAAGGTCAATCAAACATGCTTATATACAATTTTCTTCAAATGGCCTATCATTTCCATAATCTCATCTTTTTATGATTTCTTAAAGCCTTCAAGACAACTCTCAACTTGAGCAACAGCAAGGTCTAAATCTTTCTTCAATTGTCTAGTAGTATCTAGATAAGCTCTAGATCTATCTGCAATCCCTTCCAGCCTTTCAAAAATCTTTTGAAGCTCAGTACCAAGGGACTCTACAGAGCGGCTAATGGAAAATGAAATCAAGTCGAGTCTGAAATTGATCTCCTCCTTAAACTGTTTGATGTCATCTCTCATCTGACAAATCTCATTGGTCCTCTGACTGTCATACTCAGCTAATAATGCTCTGAGCTGATCAATCTGCACATCTAAAAATCTACCAGATACAAATGCTGTCTGAGGTAGAGGTAAAGAATATGTGCTCGGTCCAGCCTCAGAAGGTCCAACAGTAGATGGTCCCGCAATAGATGGGTCAAGGACTGATGGTCCCGCAACTGATGGTCCAGGTGTTGGGGAGCGCGGAATACCCCCAAGATCACGGCTATAGCGTATATGAGTAATACAAAAAAAATTTTACCGTTTTAATCTATGAGTATAAGATTATACCTTCAGACTTGAACGTTGGAACACTTTTATTTGATTGCTCGACCTCAACCTTTTAGCCTTCCGCCGTATTCCCGAAAATACCTTCCTTCTCTCACAAGATGGTGGGATCTCTCGGCCGACCTAGGGTTTCTTGTTTTTCTTTTTCCTCAAAAATGTTAACCCTAGCAACCAACTGAGAGGGTATTTATAGGGCTACAACAGGGACCAATAGGCAAATATGAAAAGGACTTTCCACGTAATTAAATCTCCTAATCCTATCCCGGGTTAGGATTCAATTACGTAAATTACAATTCATTCCACTAAAGAATCATAATTGTAATCCTAATCACATTCGAATTTATATTTTTGAGCCTTAATATTAAATACTTATTATCTCCCCACGTTAAGATAACAGATATCCACCAATTAAATTTAATTACTGATAATATAATTTAATTGGCTATTATTATCCTTGAGACTTATCCACTTAACTTATTTGATGTATCAGATTCAAAATCCACTTGCAAGATTTGATACAATCAAAACTTATAAGCTTTCTCAAGGGGATATCATCAATCCAAATTAACAGGATGTGGATTCCTTCAACTATTAATATTCACCATATATATAATGTTATTGCCCAACCCACTGAGTTAATTGACTCATCTAGAATCTCACTCTATGTGTAATCAAAGCAATAATCACTACATACACGTGTCTAGAAATAGAATTCAGATTAAGAGCATAAGTAATCATAATATTCATGAGTTTTAAATTATTTTATAAAGTCAGTATAAAATAATTAACTCAATTGGGTCCTGTTCAATACACACAAAGTGTACTAGCACAAATAGTTAGAATAAACCATTCCCCGTAGTCAAGACAGACCTACTAAAAATTTGTGCTATAGTTCTACTGATGGTGTGTCCAATTCCATCTAAAACTGTGAACAATAAACTTGTATTCCAAAAGAACCGATGATCTAGTCTTCTGTGTGTAAGCCGTACTCTACACACTAGATCAAATACTCTTTGTAAATACTAGACACATGCACATATATATATATAGTAAATGGCACACATTGCTCAAAATGAATTCTCATTAAAATGTAAAGACATAACATAAAGCATATCTTTTAGTCTATATCTCTAGCACCAGGGATGTCCTCTACTCTGGCCTTCTCAACTCTGGCCTCCTCAACTCTGGCCTCCTCTGCTCTAGCCTCTCGTCCTCCTTTTATCCAATTACCATTTACCTTTCTGAAGCCCATACGGTGTATGGTAGAGACACTGTAGTAGTCTGTATGCCTTAATTTCCTCAGTGGCTCATTGTCCATGATTAACACACCTTGGCTTATGAATACCAAAGTCAGAATCATACCATATGGCAATGTAAATCTTTTCTTGGTAGCTACCTCTGCCATATAGCCTATCATCATCCCAGCTAAGTTTACTGGCTGCTCGGTAATGATACAATCCATCAGCAAGATGTCTTACTCTGAGACATACTCAAATCTGCCTATCTTTGGAAATAATATCCTCCCGCATATGTTGTGAAGAAGCCTGAGTTCCAAATTTAGTTGATTTGCCAAAATCTCCTCAAACTCAGATACTTCTCTCCCCAACATCCTAGATAGGGCACCACCATGATCATCATGCTGATACTCATTTATTCCAATAGTGAGCATCTCTAACAAATTTCCAAGAATCTCAGCAGTGATTACAACTCTTGTTCCTCTTACATAACTTACTAAACCTCCCTCTCCTCTACTCAAATCATTGTAGAATTCTCTTACGAGGGCCGGGTAGGTAGGAACATCCAAGGAACAAGCTTTCTCCCATCCCATTTCCTTCAATTGATGCCCAATAGAGAAACCCTCCGAAGCAAAGAAATCGAAATCAACCTTCCTTCCGGTTGTGATAGCCTTACCCGCTAATTGGTCGATGTAAGGAGAAGATGGAGATGGTGGAGAAGCCTCACGAGTGGCAGAAGATGATGAAGATGGCGCTTGCCTTCGAATCGTGCGACACCTCGTGGGAACGGCCGAACCTCCAATGATAGCACGCCTTTTAGGAGCCATAGGATTTGATTGGAATGAGTAATCAAGGGATTTGAAGGGTTTAGAGGGGTTTGAATAGGTTTGGAATGGCTCTAGAGAGGATTGGAGACGATAGAATCCGAATAGGTGTCGACTCTGCCTATATATTTTTGACCTAGGTTCACTTAGAGTCGACTCCCGCAAAGCGAGGTGTCAGCTCCGAACCAAAAAATCTGTCAGCACCCGAATTAGAGTCGGCTCTGTAGAAGAGGTGTCGGCTCTAATTGCCCAAACAGAACACCAAATAGGAAGGTGTCGACTCCACAATAGTTTCAGTGAAAAATTTAAATTTCAAGGATCTGAAACTGATCAAATAATCATCAAACTCTAGATAAGTGTTCCTTAATCAATTGGAGAAACAATGAATCAAATTTCTAGATAAATTTCCTTATTGAACATAGAGGATTTTCAAGAAATTGATGAAGTCTAGATAGTTGTTGTCCTTAAGAGTTTCAGAAAGTCATTCTAAAGGATCACAAACTCCCAATTCTCCTCTAAGATAACAAAATCTTTCTTCACTTAATGGTTTGGTAAAAATATCAGCTAATTGATCATTAGTATTCACATGTTCAAGACAAACATCATTGTTGGAAACATGTTCTCTAATAAAGTGATGTCTAATTTCTATGTGTTTAGTTCTAGAGTTTGGATTGGATTCTTCGTTAGATTGATGGCACTAGTGTTATCACATCTAATAGAAATTTTATCAAGTGTGATACCATAATCTTCAAGTTGTCGCTTAATCCAAAGGATTTGAGCACAGCAACTTCCAGCTGCAATATACTCTGCCTCAGCAGTGGATAATGCAACCAAATTTTGCTTCTTACTAAACCAAGAGATTAAGTTATTTCCTAAAAGTTGGCATGCACCACTTGTACTCTTCCTATCTAATTTACAACTAGCATAATCAGAATCAGAATAAGCAATCAATTTCAAAGTTGAGTCTCTAGAATACCATAATCCTATATTTTTAGTTTCATTTAAGTATCTAAAGATTCTTTTAACATCAAATAAATGTGATTCTTTAGGATTAGATTGATATCTTACACATAGGCAAACAGAAAACATAATATCTGGCCTACTTGCAGTTAAGTAAAGAAGTGATCCGATCATACCTCGGTAATGCTTCTGATCTACTTTCTTACCTTCTTCATCCTTGTCCAGCTTGCATGAGGGACTCATTGGCGTACCAAGAGGTTTAGCAGATTCCATACGAAACTTCTTGAGTATTTCCTTTGTGTACTTTGTTTGGTTGATGAAAATCCCCGCTTTCTCTTATTTGATTTGAAGTCCAAGGAAGAAATTGAGTTCTCCCATCATGCTCATCTCGAATTATCCCTGCATTAACTTAGCAAATTCTTGACAAAGGAGATTGTTAGTAGCACCAAATACAATGTCATCAATAAATTAGAAACAATTAAAAAATCCTTTTCTTTTCTTTTTAAAAATAAAGTTTTATCAATATTTCCTCTAGAAAAATTATTTTCAATTAAGAATTTACTTAATCTATCATACCAATCTCTAGGTGCTTGCTTTAAACCATAAAGTGCTTTGTGTAGTTTGAAGACGTGGTTTGAAAATTCATGATCTTCAAAACCAGGAGGTTGTTCAACATAAACTTCCTCATTTATAAAACCATTTAAAAATGCACTTTTAACATCCATTTGAAATAAGTTGAAATTCATATGACATGCAAATGCAAGCAGTAGTCTAATGGCTTCTAATCTAGCAACAGGTGCAAAGGTTTCATCAAAATCTATACCTTCTTCCTGATTATATCCCTTTGCAACTAATCTAGCCTTATTTCTAATCACCAAGCTATTTTCATCCAATTTATTTCTAAAAACCCATTTAGATCCTATTATAGGGTGATCTCTAGGTCTATCTACTAGAGTCCAAACTTGGTTCCTAGTGAATTGGTTTAACTCTTCCTACATTGCTAATATCCAATAACTATCTTTCTCAGCTTTCTTTATAGTTTTGGGTTCTATATGAGATACAAATGCAAGATGATTATTGATATTTCTCATTGATGATCTAGTCCTTACACCTTGAGATGGATCACCTATGATTAGGTCCTTAGGATGACCATAAGCATATCTCCAATATCTAGGTAGATCTTTATCATTATGAGCAGTATCAATACCATCATCCTTAGGTGAGTCATCATCCTTAGCTTCAGGTTCTTGATCTGAAGATACATTTAATTTTTCAATACCTCTTTCAATCAAAGATGTATCTTCCTCATCATCAATTTTACCCGAACTTGATGCTAAAGACTCATCAAACACTATATGAATGGATTCTTCTACAACTAAGCTTCTTTTATTAAATACTCTATATGCCTTGCTAGATGTAGAATATCCTAGGAAAATACCTTCATCGGACTTTGCATCAAACTTCCCAAGATTGTCCTTACCATTGTTATGAATAAAGCATTTACAACCAAATGCATGAAAATAACCTAAATTTGGTTTCCTATTATGCCATAGTTCATAGGAAGTCTTCTTAAGGATAGGTCTAATCAGGGCTCTATTTAGGATGTAACATACTGTGTTTATAGCTTTCGTCCAAAAATATTTTGGAAGTTGGCTTTCACATAGCATGATACGGGCCATGTCTTCTAAAGTCCTATTCTTTCTTTCTACAACTCCATTTTGTTGTGGTGTCCTAGGTGCTGAAAAATTATGATGTATCCCTTTTTCAAAATAGAATTTTTCAAATAAGTGATTTTCAAATTCAGTTCCATGATCACTTCTAATAGACACTATGGTAGTGTTTTTCTCATTTGTGACTTTCTTAACAAATTTCAGGAATATTGAGAAAGTCTCATCTTTGTGATCCAAAAATATTACCCAAGTGAATCTAGAGTAATCATCTACTATCACAAGACCATATTTCTTTCCTCCTAGACTTGTGGTTCTAGTAGGTCCAAAAAGGTCCATGTGTAGTAGCTCTAGTGGCCTAGTATTTGAAACAACATTCTTAGATTTGAAAGAAGTTCTTGTTTGTTTTCCAAATTGACATGCATCACAGATTCGATTATTTTAAAATTTAAACTAGGAATACCTTTAACTAGATCCATTTTCAATAGTTTAGAAATTAGGTATGTGCTTGCATGACCTAATCTATGGTGCCATAGCCAACCAATCTCATTCATCTTAGCATTATTAGCAACTAAGCAATGATTACTTGGAGATAAATTACTCAAATCAATTAAGTACACATTGCCATAACGTTTACCAACAAGGATAATGCTGTTATCAATGGGATTAGTAACAGTGCAAATAGAAGCTTCAAAGAAAACTTTGAAACCTTTATCACACAGTTGGCTAATACTTATTAAATTATGCTTAAGTCCATCAACATATAAAATATTATCAATATGAGTAAATGGAGTAAATTGAATCTTACCAATACCCATGATATGGCCTTGACCATTATCACCAAAAGTAACTACTCCACCTCTTTTCGATTCAAGGGTGATGAATTGATCTTCATCACCCGTCATGTGTCTTGAGCAACCACTATCAATGTACCACTTTCTTTTCAGTCTGATGGCTGCAAGACACTCCTGCAAAATATTCATATCTTAACTTTAGGTACCCAAGCCTTCTTGGGTCCTTCATGGTTAGATGCAATAAATATTGTTCCTTTGGGAACCCAAATCATCTTTCTTTTATTATGTGAAGTTTTACACATATGAGATTTATGTCCTTTATTTTCATATTTAAAACAAGTAATATTTGATGATTTTTCAGCATGTACAAAAATATTTTTCAAGGATTTTTGCTTTTTAAGTGGATTATATCCTAATCCAGCTTTATCAAAAATAGCTTTTTGATTGTCCAAAATCATATTAAGTTTGATAGAGCTCGAAGTAAATTTATCAACTATAGGTTTAAGTCTATCAACTTCATTTTTCAAGCTTTCATTTTCTTTTATCAAAAGTTCTTATTCTACAACATGCTTTTCATTTTCTAAAGATAGATTTTGCATTTGATTTTTCAGATCTTTGTTTTTTGAACTTAATTTTGCAAAATCATCCATCAATTCATAAAAAGCACTATACAACTCATCGAAAGTAAAATCATCAAGAAACTTGGACTTACCTCATCATTATCCGCCATGAAGCATAGATTGGCCATTTCACTCTTCTCTTCCTCTTCGGAACTTGAGCTTTCCAAATCACTCCATGTGGCCATCATTGCCTTCTTTTTGAATATCCGGATGCCTTTCTTTAGTTGTGGGCATTCAGATTTAAAGTGTCCCGGCTTCTTGCATTCAAAACAGATAACTTCTTTTTCTTTGCCCTTGTCCTCATCTTTTCTAGCAAAGGGCTTTTTCTTTTCAAACTTCTTTTTCTTCATGAATCTTTTAAACTTCCTTGTGATGAGTGCCAAGTCCTCATCATCACTTTCATCTTCAGATTCATGAGGCTCTTCCATATATTCAAAAATCTTAGGAGCCATAGTCCTCTTCTTCTTTGACTCATCATCATCAATATGTCGCTTAACTTGAAGCTCATGAGTCATTAAGGATCCCAATAATTCTTCCAGGGGTAGGGTACTTAGATCCTTTGCCTCTTGTATTGCAGTCACTTTAGCTTCCCAAGTCCTAGGCAAGGAACACAAAACCTTTCTCACAAGATCAGAATTATCATAAGATTTACCAAGACTTTTTAAACCATTAACTATATCAGTAAATCTTGTAAACATATCAGAAATAGATTTACATGCATCCATTTTAAATAATTCATACTTATGAATTAGCATATTAATCTTGGATTCCTTGACTTGATTTGTTCCCTCATGGGTAACCTCAAGTCTATCCCAGATTTCCTTAGCAGAAATGCAAATAGATATACGATTGAATTCATTTGCATCTAATGAGTAGTACAAAACATTCATAGCCTTAGCATTAAGTTGTGCCAATTTTTTATCATGTTCATCCCATTCCGTTTTGGGTTTAGGAATCTCCATGCCATTAATTCTAGTAGTGGGTGTGTGTGGTCCACTGACTATAATGCTCCATAGATCATAGTCAAGTGCTTGAATAAAATTTTTATTCTAGCCTTCCAATAACCATAGTTTAAACCATTAAACAAGGGTGGTCTATTTGTAGATTGGCCTTCGGAAAAAGATGAACCAGCTTGAGTTGCCATATGGATCTTTGACTCTTGATCGTTAGATCAAATCAAATGAGCACTAACTCTGATACCAATTGTTTGTCCAGATAGCAACCCAAGAGGGGGGGTGAATTGGGTTTTTCAAAAATTAAACTCTTTTTAAAAAACAATCCCTTAGCGGAAGTGAAAACTTAGATGTATACGAATTAAAACAGTGTGCAAAGATAGAGAGTAAGAGACAAGGAAACAATCACTGCAAACACAAGAAGTTTTATAGTGGTTCGGTGTACCTACACCTACATCCACTCCCAAGTACCTCTTGGATCCACACTATAATCAATCTGATTACATCATAGTTGTTTTGCAAGCTCACAACTCAAACTTATTGTTTTTCCAGGTGCACAACGAACTCAGCTGGTTTTCAAGGCTCACCAGCACACAACCTTACAACATAAGCAAACTGCTTACACAAGGCTAACAGCCTCAACGGAATCAATCCTCTGATTGACCCAGCAAACAATAACGTTTTTACAAATTTAAAAGCTCCTCCAATGAGCAAATATACAATAATAGAACAACAATAAAGAGATAGAAATCAAAGCCTGATTTGCAGATCTTGGTGGCTTGCTTCTTCTCTTCTCTTGAGTGGATCTTCCTTTAGAATGCTCTTAAAGTTTCGAAGATTAGAAAGCTAGGGCTTGCTTCTTCTTTTGGGATTTCTTCAAAATAGAACAATGAATGCTAGAAATCTCTCTCTTTTCTTTTGGGAGATCAGTATAATCTTTCCTTTCAAATCTTCCCTCTTTTCTCTTTTGATTTTCTGATGGATTTCACTCTTGTTTTTCTGATTTTTCTCTCTTGTTTTCTTACTTGTCCTCTCCTTTTAAGATACAATAAAACCTCTTCTTATAGATTCTTCTTAATCCATAAATAGCCAAAAACTATCCGTTAGAAACAAGTGTAAGAAGGATTAGAACCAAAAAGAGTAATTGTTGACCCAACTATTGATTTTGATGATTAATAAAGGAATTGAGTATATTTATTTGATTACTAATGGATTTGACAAGTATTTCAGGACTCAAAAATGTTTGATCAATTTAAATAAATTAAGAAACATGTTTTGAATCAATTGCAAAACATCAATTTCAAAGTTTCAGAACCTGGAGTCGACACTTAGAATTCCTGAGCCGACCCCATGGCCATTCAAATTTTCTTCTAATTTTGATACGGTCCGGAGCCGACACCTAGAGTTTCGGAGTCGACACTTACAGTGTCTGGAGCCGACTCCGATGCGGGGACAGAACGTTAATTTTTTGAGCATCTTGGAGCCGACACTACAGTATTCGGGAGCCGACCTGACGATGGCGAGCCAACACCTAACTTTTTTGGAGCCGACTCCTCGATGGACTCAGAACTTTCTATTTTTGGAAAATGACTTGGAGCCGACACCTAAAAAGTTGGAGCCGACTCCAACCTGTCTGGGACGGAATTTTAAATTACCAGATCAGCTCTAACGGTAATATTTCCTTTTTACCTAATTTCTAACGGATATATTTTGTTTCCAGATACATTCCAACGGCTAGTTTTCTTCCCAAAATGGATTAAAAGAAATCTATAAAAAGGGGAAAACACCCGTTTGAAAAAGAGGATGGAAAATAAAAAAAATCTCAAATCCGAGAAGCCTGAGCCTGAATCTCAAGAGAAAGCACTCAAATTCAAATCCTTCCACTCCACAAAGCTCAAAGAAGAATCCAAGGCATTCAATCTTGAAAAAATTGAAGGATTCTCAAAGGGGAAGAAGAAACTCTGTTTTGAAGATTTTCAACTTCTCATCTGCAACATTTGCAACGAATCAAAGCTGAGGCCTGATTCAACATCTCCAAAGAGAAGAGGAAAAGAAGAAAAGAAGAAAAGCTCAAATCCAATCTACTTCAAACAGGCTTTTCTAACCTTATTTATTATTCATTTGAATATTTGCTCATTTGAGGAGCTTTGTATTATTGTAAAATTCTTTTCATTCTTGTTTGTGCTAGTTCAATCTGGGGGATTGAATTAGTGGAGGTAGTATACCTCGGGTCAAGCTAGATTAGCTTGAGTTTAGGGTTTTGTGCTGGTGAGCCCAAAAAACTGGCTGGGTTCGTTGTGATCCTGGGGGAAAACAATAAGTTTTGAGTTGTGATCTTGTAAAACAACTCGGCTGTAATCTAGTCGATTATAGTGTGGACCCAAGTAAATCTTGGGAGTGGACGTAGGTGTTGGATACACCGAACCACTATAAAATTATTGTGTTTGCCGTGCTTCCATTATCTCTATCTCTATTTCCTTGTTTGTGCTTTATATTCGTATTGCATTTAATTTCATTTAACTTAAAGCTAATAGTTTTAAAAGGTTAAATTTTTTTAAAGAACCCAATTCACCCCCCCCCCTCTTGGGTTGCCATCTGGGCCAACAATTGGTATCAGAGCAAGTGCTCATTGTTTATTTGATCACACGATCAAGAGCTAAAGATCCAAATGGCAGCTCAAGTTGGATCTTATTTGCCAAAGGTCATTCTACTAATAGACCTCCCTTATTTAATGGTTCCAACTATTCATATTGGAAAGCAAGAATGAGGATATTCATTCAAGCTTCTGATTATGAATTGTGGGGTGTTATAATTAATGGACCTAGTACACCCACACATTGTTGATGGCACTATTGTTCCGAAGCCCAAAAGGGATTGGAATGATAATGATAGGAAAATGGCTCAGCTCAATGCTAAGGCCATGAATGTTTTATATTGTTCATTAGATGCTAATGAATTTAATCGCATTTCTACATGTAATTCCGCAAAAGAGATTTGGGATAGATTAGAGGTTACCCATGAGGGTACTAATCAAGTAAAAGAATTAAAATAAATATTCTTGTTCATAAATATGAATTATTTAGCATGGAACAAACTGAAACTATAGCATGCATGTATACTAGATTCACCGATATTGTAAATGGTTTGAAAAGTCTTGGGAAGACCTATACTAATTCTGAACTTGTTCGCAAAATTCTTAGGTCACTTCCAAGGACTTGGGAAGCAAAGGTGACTGCAATCCAAGAAGCCAAGGACCTAACACTTTACCTTTGGAGGAGCTACTTGGATCCTTGATGACTCATGAGCTAACCATGAAACAACATCAAGAGGAGGAAGTCAAGAAAAAGAAGACTATGCTCTTAAGGCTGCAGAAAGTGAGGAAAGCTGCAGTGATGATGATGATGATGATGAGACAGCTCTTCTGCTAGAAAATTAAAAAATTCATGCAAAGAAGGAGACCCTTCCACAAGAAGAAATCTGGAACAAAAATGGAAGGAGAAAAAGAAAAGGAAAGGACAAGGACAAAGAGAAAGAGCCCTTGATTTTATGAGTGCAAGAAACGGGGCATTTCAGATATGACTGTCCTCAACTGAAGAAGACTTACAAGAAGAAGAAGAAAGCCTATGTTGCAACTTGGAGTGATAGCGAAGAATCCTCTTCGAGGAAGAACAAAAAGAAGTTGCCAACATTTGCTTTATGGCAAACGACGATGATGAGGTAAGTTCTGAAAACCCTTGTGATGATTTTGCTTTGATGAATTATTTGAAGCTTTCAATGAACTAGTAGATGATTTTAAAATCTTGAAAAAGAAATACAAGTCTTTGAAAATGATACTCAATTTTTATCAAAGAAAAAGACAATCTTACTAATGAGATTAAAATACTAAAATCTGAAAATGAAATTTGACAAAAGAAAAGGAATCAATTTCAATGAAAATGATAAATTAAAGAAGGAAGTTGATAAATATAAAATATTGTTGATAAATTTACTTATAGTTCTGAAAAACTTAATTTATTATTAAGTAATCAAAGAGCTATATGATAAAGCTGGATTAGGATATAACCTAACATAAAACAAAAATTTGTCAAAAACTTTTTAGAAAAGAAAATAGAGATAATGTTACATGTCATTATTGTAACAAGAAAGGCCATAAATCCTATGAATGTAATGCAAGAAACAGTAACAAAAAATTAAATAATAAAGGAAGAAAATATGGGTTCCAAAAGGAACAATCTTTTATGCTACTAACCATGAAGGACCCAAGAAGGCTTGGGTACCTAAATATAAGACTTGATCATTTTTGCAGGAGTGTCTTGCGGCCAAAAGATCAAAGCGAAAGTGGTATCTCGATAGTGGCTGCTCAAGACACATGACGGGTGACAAGGATCAATTCATCACCCTTGAAAGCAAAAGAGGAGGAGTTGTTACGTTTGGTGACAATGGCAAAGGCCAAATCATGGGATTTGGTAAAATTCAAATAACTCCCTCCATATATTGAAAATATCTTATATGTTAATGGTTTAAAGCATAATCTAATAAGTATTAGCCAATTATGTGATAAAGGTTTCAAAGTATCATTTGAAGCTTCTATTTGCACTGTTTCTAATCCCATTGATAATAGCATTGTATTTATTGGAAATAGAAATGGCAATGTATACTTGATTGATTTAGACAATTTGTCTACTAGTAATCATTGCTTAGTTGCTAATAATGCTAATATGAATGAGATTGGATGGTTATGGCATCGTAGATTAGGTCATGCAAGCACACACCTAATTTCAAAATTAATTAGAATGGATTTAGTAAAAGGACTTCCACAACTAGATTTTGAAAATAACAAAATTTGTGATGCATGTCAATTTGGAAAACAAACTAGAAACTCTTTCAAAACTAAAAATATTGTTTCCACTTCTAGGCCACTTGAACTACTTCACATGGATCTTTTTGGACCTACTAGAACCACTAGTCTAGGAGGAAAGAAATATGGTCTTGTGATTGTAGATGATTATTCTAGATACACTTGGGTATTATTTTTAGCTCATAAAGATGAGACCTTTCCAATATTTTTGAAATTCTTCAAGAAGGTCACAAATGAGAAAAACAACACCATAGTGTCTCTTAGAAGTGATCATGGCACTGAATTTGAAAATCATTTATTTGAAAACTTTTGCATTGAAAATGGCATCCATCATAATTTCTCAGCACCTAGAACACCACAACAAAATGGAGTAGTAGAAAGAAAAATAGAACTTTAGAAGACATGGCCCGTACCATGCTATGTGAAAGCAACCTACCAAAGTACTTTTGGGCGGAAGCTATAAACACGGCATGTTACATTCTTAATAGAGCTTTAATTAGGCCAATCCTTAAGAAAACTCCTTATGAACTATGGAACAATAGAAAACCAAACATAAGTTATTTTCATGCATTTGGTTGTAAATGTTTCATTCATAATAATGGTAAAGATAATCTAGGAAAATTTGATGCAAAATCAGATGAAGGCATATTCTTAGGATATTCAACATCTAGTAAAGCCTATAGAGTGTTTAACAAGAGAAACTTAATTGTAGAAGAATCTATTCATGTAGTTTTTGATGAATCTTTAGCATCGAGTTCAGGAAAAGATTGATGATGAGGAAGATACAAACATATTAGAAAGAGATATTGAAAAATTGAATATAGATGTATCTTCAGATCATGAACAAGAGCTAAAGATGATGATTCTCCTAGTGTTGATGTTGTTGATGCAAATCATAATGATGTAGATCTTCCTAGAGATTGGAGATATGCCTATGGTCATCCAAAAGAATTAATTATAGGTGATCCATCTCAAGGAGTAAGAACTAGATCATCAATGAGAAACATCAATAATCATCTTGCATTTGTATCTCAAATTGAACCTAAAACTATTGAAGAGGCTGAAAAAGATAATAATTGGATGTTAGCTATGCAAGAGGAATTAAATCAATTTACTAGAAATAATGTCTGGACCTTGTAGATAGACCTAAAGATCATTCTGTTATAGGATCAAAATGGGTATTTAGAAATAAATTAGATGAAAATGGCATAGTAATTAGAAACAAAGCTAGATTAGTTGCAAAAGGATATAATCAAGAAGAAGGAATTGATTTTGATGAAACTTTTGCACCTGTAGCTAGATTAGAAGCAATTAGATTATTACTCGCATTTGCATGTCATATGCATATCAATTTATTTCAAATGGATGTTAAAAGTGCATTTTTAAATGGATTTATAAATGAGGAAGTTTTTGTTGAACAACCACCTGGTTTTGAAGATCATGAATTTTAAATCATGTTTTTAAATTGCACAAAGCACTATATGGTTTAAAACAAGCACCTAGAGCTTGGTATGAAAGATTAAGTAAATTTCTGATTGAAAATGATTTTACTAGAGGAAATGTTGATAAAACACTATTTTTGAAAAGAAAAGACAAGGATTTATTAGTAGTACAAATATATTGATGATATTGTATTCGGTGCTACTAACAATCTCTTGTGTCAAGAATTTGCTAAGTTAATGCAGGGTGAATTCGAAATGAGCATGATGGGAGAACTCAACTTCTTCCTAGGACTTCAAATCAAGCAAAGCAAAGAGGGATTTTCATCAACCAAGCAAAATACACAAAAGAACTTCTCAAGAAGTTTGGAATGGAGTCAATCAAACCCCTTGGAACACCTATGAGTCCTTCATGCAAATTAGACAAAGATGAAGATGGTAAGAAAGTAGATCAAAAATATTACAGAGGTATGATCGGATCTCTACTTTACTTAACAGCAAGTAGACCAGATATCATGTTTGCTGTTTGTCTATGTGCTAGATTTCAATCTGAACCTAAAGAATCTCACTTAATTGCTGTAAAAAGAATCTTAAGATATCTAAGTGGAACTAAAAATGTAGGATTATGGTATTCTAGAGACTCAACATTAAACTTGATTGCATATTCTGACTCTGACTATGCTGGATGTAAATTAGATAGAAAAAGTACAAGTGGTGCATGTCAATTCTTAGGAAGTAACTTAATCTCTTGGTTTAGCAAAAAGCAAAATTTGGTTGCATTATCAACTGCTGAAGCAGAATATGTTGCAGCTGGAAGTTGCTGTGCTCAAATCCTTTGGATTAAGCGACAACTTGAAGATTATGGCATAACACTTGATAAAACTCCTATTAGATGTGATAATACAAGTGCAATAAATTTAACTAAAAATCCAATTCAACATTCAAGAACAAAACACATTGAAATTAGATATCACTTTATAAGAGAACATGTAGCTAATAATGAAATTTGTCTTGATTATGTTAATACTGAAGAACAATTAGCTGATATATTTACAAAACCTTTGAGTGAAGAGAGATTTTGTTATCTTAGAGGTGAATTAGGGATTTGTGACCCTTTGGAATGATTTTGAAACCTAAGGAATGACTATCTAGATTTCTATTAATTTCTTGAATTCCTTTCATAATTTTAAGGACAATTTATCTAGTCATCTATGCAATTTGATTCTTCATATTCCAAAGATTTTTTCAAAATTTATTGAATTTATTTTGACAAGTTTCAGATGTTTGAAACTCATTATTTTTTCTGAAACTGTCAGTGGAGTCGACACCTCAATTTGAGGAGTCGACACCTCTTCTGTGTCGCTCTCGGTCCCTGACCTTGGAGCCGACACCCGTATAAGTGGAGCCGACTCCAGTTCGAGCGCTAACTGTGTTAGCGACTTGGAGTCGACACCCGACTTTGCGGGAGTCGACACCTGGGTCCCAAATTGACTTTATTAGGGCAGAGTCGACACCTCGTCATTTCTCTATCAATCCTCCAAATCCCTTCCAAACTCTCTCAAACCTCCCCAAGCCAAATTCTCCTCAAATCGAACATTCCCAAGGATCCTATGGCTCCTAAGAGGAGAGGATCGGTTCTTGGAGCTCCCGTGGTGACCGGGAAGCGTACCGTGAGGCGACCCATCCGCGAGCCATCTCCAAGCGAGGATTCCTCCACCCATTCAGATAATCCTCCCCACTTCATCTCAGGTAGACCTTTAGCGGGAGAGTTATTACTATGGGTAGAAAGGTTGATTTTGATTTCTTTGAGTCCGAGGGTTTTTCAATTGGAAACAAATTAAGAGCTTGGATGGGATAAGTCTTCTCTCTTGATGTTCCCACTTATCCGGCCTTAGTAAGGAATTCTATTTCAATTTATCAAGAGGAGATGGTGGGATTAGTAAGCTCTGTTAGAGGAAGAGAGATTCACCTTACTTTCAAAAGTTAGGAAATCTTCTGAGCATCCCTATCACTGGATTAGCTACTGATATCATAGTGAGAGGTCTGATGCATTATCAAGGATGTTAGGAAGAGTTGTCTGAATTTGAAGAAATTAGGGCTAATCAGTTGCCCTTGGAATTAGATTACTTCACAACATTTGCAGTAGGATTTTATTCCCTAAGACTGGCCGATTTGAGTATGTCTCCGAGCGAGACATTGTTGTGATGGACAGTGTTCTGACTGGTCAGCCTATTAACCTTGCTGGGATGATGATTTCTATATGGCTGAGGCTGGGGGCAAAAGAGATCTTCACTGCCCTATGGTATGATTTGACTATGGTATTCAGAAGCCAAGGAGTGTGATTTCTGATAATGAGCCATCAAAGAACCTTAGACACACTGATTACTATAGTTTGGCTACTGTGCATCGGATGGGCTTTGTGAAGTTAATGGTCAATGGGAGAGGAAAGGGAATCTGGATGAGAGAGCCACTGAGATTAGACTTCTGCACCATCTGAGGCTGGTCCATCAGTGAGGCATCCTTCACCAGAGCCTAGTACTCCTGCACCAGCTCCTGCTCCAGTCCTGTCCATCCACTTCTTCAGTCGGATTTTCAGATATTCAGTTAGAGCAACTCAAAAATCTTTTGCTGCTCAAAAGAAGAAATGAAGACTGAGTTTGATAGCCAATTTATGAATTTAAAGAAACCTTTACTCTTTGGATGATCGCATTGAAAATTGAGTCACTCTTGGTTCTCTGCTGAATCCTTTAAGAATGACTCAAGAACATATTTGAAGAACTTAAGGATATTGGTGGAGACTCAGAAACCTATTCAAATGCAATGCTGAGCTTAGAAGACAAGATTATGACTGCATGTGCTTTTGTTGATGAAAGATTAAAAGATTACGTCAAGCTCAAGAGTGAAGGAATGCAAAGATTGTAGAATCATTTAACAAGGATAATTAGAACTAATATATATTGATGTAATGAAAGTTTCAATTTTGATGTAATGAAAGTACTGTTTTTGATGTAATGAAAGTATAATTCTAATGTAATGTAAGCATAGTTTCTTTTTAATTTCAGTTTCATTTTGCAATACTTGATCTTTAATGAAATTTCAGTTTCATTTTGTAACACTTGACTTTTGATGAAATAAAATTATCTTTTGATCTATCAATTTGTCATTTTACTTAACCTTCTTTATCTTTTTGTTGATTACAAAAAAGGGGAGAAAGTTATGTCGTATATGCATTGATTAGCAATTGATTAGAATTCAATTAAAGATTATTTGATTGATTAATTGGAGAAAGTTATGTTGTATATGCATTGATTGGTTATGCTTTAATTAGGATTTATTTAATTAAAAGAACAATTGTTAAATTGAACTTCATAGGGGGAGCTACCTCATTCAGGGGGAGCTTACTTGTGAGGATTATATTTGAAAATTTTAATTTAAGAATACTATGCATATACTCAATGTTTTTATAATCATCAAAAAGGGGAGATTGTTGACCCAATTATTGATTTTGATGATTAATAAAGAATTGAGTATATTCATTTGTTACTAATAAATTTAACAAGTGTTTCAGGGCTTAAAAATGTTTGATCAATCAAAAGGAATTAAGAAACGTGTTTTGAATCAATGCCAAAGGTAATTTCAAAGTTTCAGAGCCTGGAGTCGACACCTAGAATTCTGGAGCCGACCCCATGGCCATCAAATTTTCTTCTGATTTTTGATACGGTTCAGAGCCGACACCAGAGTTTCGGAGTCGACACTTATAGTGTCTGAGCCGACTCCAATGCGGGGACAGAACGTTGATTTTTTGAGCATCTTGGAGCCGACACCTACAGTATTCGGGAGCCGACACCTGACGATGGCGAGCCGACACCTAACTTTTTCGGAGCCGACTCCTCGACGAACTCAGAACTTTCTATTTTTGAAAAATGACTTGGAGCCGACACCTGAAAAGTTGGAGCCGACTCCAACCTGTCTGGGACGATTTTAAATTGCCAGATCAGCTCTAACGGTAATATTTCCTTTTTACCTAATTCTAACGGATATATTTTGTTTCTAGGTACATTCCAACGGCTAGTTTTCTTCCCAAAATGGATTAAAATAAATCTATAAAAGGGAAAAACACCCGTTTGAAAAGAGGACGGAAAATAGAAAAATCTCAAATAAAAAATCCGAGAAAGCCTGAGCCTGAATCTCAAGAGAAAAGCACTCAAATTCAAATCCTTCCACTCCACAAAGCTCAAAGAAGAATCCAAGGCATTCAATCTTGAAAAAATCGAAGGATTCTCAAAGGGGAAGAAGAAACTCTGTTTTGAAGATTTTCCAACTTTTCATCCGTAACATTTGCAACGAATCAAAGCTGAGGCCTGATTCAACATCTCCAAAGAGAAGAGGAAAAGAAGAAAAGCTCAACTCCAATCTACTTCAAACAGGCTTTTCTAAACTTATTTGTTCATTCATTTGAATATCTGCTCATTTGAGGAGCTTTGTATTATTGAAAAATTCTTTTCATTCTTGTTTGTGCTGGTTCAATCTAGGGGATTGAACTAGTGGAGGTTGTATACCTCGGGTCAAGCTAGATAAGCTTGAGTTTAGGGTTTTGTGCTGGTGAGCCCGGAAAACCGGCTGGGTTCGTTGTGATCCCGGGGGAAAACAACAAGTTTTGAGTTGTGATCTTGTAAAACAACTCGGCTGTAATCTAGTCGATTATAGTGTGGACCCAAGTGAATCTTGGGAGTGGACGTAGGTGTTGGATACACCGAACCACTATAAAATCATTGTGTTTGATGTGCTTCCATTATCTCTATCTCTATTTTCTTGTTTGTGCTTTATATTCGTATTGCATTTAATTTCATTTAACTTAAAGCTAATAGTTTTCAAAAGGCTTAATTTTTTTTTTAAAGAACCCAATTCACCCCCCCCCCCCCCCCTCTTGGGTTGCCATCTGGGCCAACAATAATAGCCGTTGGGATTAAAAAGATAAAGATAAAGTTTAGAGACGTTCTGACAGTTTTGGAGTCGTTTCTGACAAACTAGAGTCGACTCTAACTTTTCTGGAGTCGGCTCTAAATCGAAAATCCCCAATCCGCTCGATTTGAAGTCGTCTCTGACTTTTCTAGGGTCGACACGAAAATCTTCTGGAGTTGACTCTAACAATCCAGGAGTCAACTCTAAGTCGTGACCGAAAAAACCATCGTTCTATCTTTTCTATTGGAGTCGGCTCTAACAGTCCAGGTGTCGACTTTAAGTCTGTGCCGATTTCTAGAGTCGACTATGCGATTCCATGTGTCGACTCTAATGTCTGCAATCTTACCTTGATATTAGATTCGAACTAGAACTTGATTTTTCTTGTGATTTTGATTAATAAATCATATCATAAACTGAAAAACTAAACCAAAATCATTAGTAACTTCAAATGTTATACTCAATTAGTTTTATTAATCATCAAAATCAATAATTGGGTCAACACTTTTGACTGATTAAACATTTTTAATCCCTAAAACACTTATTAAATTTGTTAGAGACAGTGAATATACTCATGTCTTTTGTTAATCATCAAAATCAATAATTGGGTCAACAATCTCCCCCTTTTTGATGATGACAAAAACATAGAGTATATGCATGATTAAACAATAAGAGTTGCAAATCAAATTTCTTAAATTTTAAGTTCTCATAGTTAAGCTCCTCCTGAATGAGGTAGCTCCCCTATGATACTCAATTTAACATCTTCTCTCCCTTTATCATTAAGACTTAATGAGCATATCAAATTAAGTGCATTTAAAGCTTGATACTTATCTCATCGAAACTACTTGATGTCAAAACTTAATAAGCATATCAAATGGTCATTTAGAACTTGATACCAATTAATTAAGCATTTAAAGCATACCAATTAATTAAGCATTTAAAGCTTGATACTCATTCATTTAAAGCTTGATACTCATTAATTAAGCTTATTTGTTCCTAATGCATATACAATCATCTCTTCCCCATTTTTGTAATCAACAAAAAGGTTTTAGAAAAGATTCATGTTCAATTAATCTTCTCAAAAGAACAATCAAATTGCATTGCAAAATACAAGTAATTCATTCATTTCATTTCATCATCCAAAGTTCAACATTACATATGATAAAAAGTAAACATTTTACATCAAGAAGAACTTCATTTCATCAAACTTCATTACATTAAAAGTAACTTCATTTCAGAAAAAGAAATTCATCAAAAGTATCAAAATGCAGTATTTAATGATTTCTAAGAAGCCTTTGCAATTCTTCTACAATTTTTTCCATTCCTTCACTTTGAGTTCTGACAAATTCCTTCAATCTTCTATCAATGAATCCACATGCAATAACAATTTTGTCTTGAAGCTCTGTATTGCATTTGGAATAGGTTTCATAATCTCCTCCAATATCTTTAAGTTCCTCAAAAATGTTCTTGAGATCATTCTTTAATGCTTCTGAAGAGGATCCAAGGATTGACTCAATTTGTTTACTCTCTCATCCAAAGAATAAAACATTTCTCTTAAATTCATCAAACTATTATCAATTTCAGTTTTCATCTCTTCCTTGTGAGTAGCAAATAGACTTTTAGGTTGTTCTAACTGAATATCAGAAAAACTGGTAGAAGCTTGAACAAATGAACTTAAAACAGGTGCAGGAGCTGCTGAAGGTGCAGGGCTACTAGGTCCTAGCGAAATATGTCTCATAGAGGGTCCAGGTGCTGTAGCTCCAACATCAGTAGCTCTTTCATCCAAGAGACTTTTCCTTTCCCAAATTCCATCCTTCTTCACAAATCTCATTCTATGCACAGTTGCTAAACTATAGTAATTTGTGTGCCTTAAATTCTTTTTGGGTTCATTTTCATAAATAACAACACCCTGACTCTGAAATGCTAAAGTCAATATCATACCATAGGGTAAAGTAGATCTTTTCTTATTCCCGACTTCAGCCATATACCAGACCATCATACCAGCCAAATTAATTCGCTGGCCAGTCAAAACACTATCCATAATTACAATGTCTCGCTCTGAGACATACTCAAACCTGCTGGTCTTGGGAAATAAAATCCTTCCACAGATATTATGAAGTAATCTCAACTCAAGAGGCAATTGGTTTGCCCTAATCTCTTCAAATTCAGTAACTTCTCTTCTAGCATTCTTGATAGAGCATTTGACCTTTCACTGTGAATCCTTCCAGCAAGCCCAGTAACAGGAATCCCTAAAAGATTTCCTAAGATTTCTGAGGTTATATGAATCATTTTCCCTCTTATTGAACTAACTATTCCTCCATCTCCTCTAGACAGATTGAAATAAAACTCCTTGACTAAGGCTGGATAAGTAGGTAAATCAAGGGAGCATACATTATCCCAACCTAGTTCAATCAACTGTCATCCAATGGTGAAACCTTCTTCCTTAAAGAAATGAAAGTCTACCTTCCTGCCCATAGTGATTACTCGGCCTGCTAGAGTGTCGATTTAAGGTGAGGAGGGGCTTGGAGCAACGCTTGGAGTGGATGACGAGGAAGAGGATGAAGAACTTGGCGAAGACTGCCATGCCGGATGCCTCACTGTCCATTTCTCGATCGTCATCGCTCCACCAAACACAGATCCCCTATGTTTGGATGCCATTGAGAGCTAAGGAGTGGTTAATTTGAGGGATTTTGGGTTTTGGGAAGAGTTGGAGAGAGTTTGGAGGGGTTAGGAGTCGATTGAAATGAACGAGGAGTCGGCTCTGCCCTAGATAAGTCAACCTAGGACCACTTGGAGTCGACTCCTACAAAGCGAGATATCGGCTCCAGGTCGTTAACACAGTCAGCGCTCGAACTGGAGTCGGCTCCGCTAAGGTGGGTATCGGCTCTAAGGTCTCAGACCGAGAGCGACACAGACAAGGTGTCGACTCCATAAATTAAGGTGTCGACTCCACTGACAGTTTCAAAAAAAAAGTTTCAAACATCCGAAACTTGTCAAACTAAAATCAATAAATTTTGGATAAAATTTTTAGAATGTAGAGAATCAAATTGTTCAAATGTCTAGATAAATTGTCCTTAAAATCATGAGAGAAATTTCAAGAAATTGATTGAATTCTAGATAATCATTCCTTAGGGGTTTCAAAATCATTCCAAAGGGTCACAAATCCCTAACTCTCCTCTAAGATAATAAAATCTTTCTTCACTCAAGGGTTTTGTAAATATGTCAGCTAATTATTCTTCAGTACAAACATAATCAAGACAAATATCACCATTAGCTACATGTTCTCTAATAAAGTGATATATAATTTCAATATGTTTAGTTCTTGAATGTTGTATAGGATTTTTAGTTAAGTTTATTGCACTTGTATTATCATATTTAATTGGAGTTTTATCAAGTGTTATGTCATAATCTTCAAGTTGTCACTTAATCCAAAGAATTTGAGCACACCAACTTCCAGCTGCAACATATTCTACTTCAGTAGTAGATAATGCAACCGAATTTTACTTTTTGCTAAACCAAGAGATTAAGTTACTTCCTAAAAATTGGCACGCACCACTTGTACTTTTTCTATCTAATTTACATCCAGCATAATCAGAATTAGAATAAGCAATTAAATTTAGTGTTGAGTCTCTAGAATACCATAATCCTACATTTTTAGTTCCACTTAGATATCTTAGTATTCTTTTTACAGCAATTAAATGAGATTCTTTAGGTTTAAATTGAAATCTAGCACATAGACAAACAGCAAACATGATATCAGGTCTACTTGCAGTTAAATAAAGTAGAGATCTTATCATACCTCTATAATGCTTTTGATCAACTTTCTTACCATCTTCATCTTTATCCAATTTGCATGAAAGACTCATGGGTGTTCCAAGGGGTTTGATTGATTCCATTCCAAACTTCTTGAGAATTTCTTTGTGTACTTTGTTTGGTTGATGAAAATCCCCTCTTTGCTTTGTTTGATTTGTAGTCCTAGGAAGAAATTGAGTTCTCCCATCATGTTCATTTTGAATTCACCCTGCATTAACTTAGCAAATTCTTGACACAAAAGATTGTTAGTAGCACCAAATACAATATCATCTACATATATTTGTACTACTAATAAGTCTTTATCTTTTCTTTTCAAAAATAAGGTTTTATCAACATTTCCTCTAGAAAAATCATTTTCAATTAGAAATTTACTTAACCTATCATACCAAGCTCTAGGTGCTTGTTTTAAACCATATAGTGCTTTGTGTAATTTAAAAACATGGTTTGGAAATTCATGATCTTCAAAACTAGGTGGTTGTTCTACATAAACTTCCTCATTTATAAAACCATTTAAAAATGCACTTTTAACATCCATTTGAAACAAATTGATATTCATATGACATGCAAATGCAAGTAATAATCTAATTGCTTCTAATCTAGCTACAGGTGCAAAAGTTTCATCAAAATCAATTCCTTCTTCTTGATTATATCCTTTTGCAACTAATCTAGCTTTATTTCTAATTACTATGCCATTTTTATCTAATTTATTCCTAAATACTCATTTAGATCTTATAACTGAATGACTTTTAGGTCTATCAACTAAGGACCATACATTATTCCTAGTAAATTGATTAATTCTTCTTGCATAGCTAGCATCCAATTACTATCTTTTTTAGCTTCTTCAATAGTTTTAGGTTCAATTTGAGATACAAATACAAGATGATTATTGATATTTCTCATAGATGTTCTAGTTCTTACTCCTTGAGATGGATCACCTATAATCAATTCCTTAGGGTGACTATAAGCATATCTCCAATCTCTAGGCAGATCTACATCATTGTGAGTATCAATAACATCAACTCTAGGAGAATCATCATCTTTAGCTTCTTGTTCATGGTCTGAAGATACATCTATATTTAATTTTTAATATCTCTCTCTAGCAAATTTGTATCTTCCTCATCATCAATCTTTTCTGAACTTGATGCTAAAGACTCATCAAAAACTACATGAATAGATTCTTCTACAATTAAGGATTTCTTGTTAAATACTCTATAGGCTTTACTAGTTGTTGAATATCCTAAGAATATGCCTTCATCAGATTTGCATCAAATTTTTAAGATTATCTTTTCTATTATTATGAATGAAATATTTACAACCAAATGCATGAAAATAACTAATATTTAATTTTTTATTATTCCATAATTCATAAGGTATTTTCTTAAGAATTGGCCTAATTAGGGCTCTATTAAGGATGTAACATGTCGTGTTTATAGCTTCCACCCAAAAGTATTTTGGAAGGTTGCTTTCACATAGCATGGTACGGGCCATGTCCTCTAAAGTTCTATTCTTTCTTTCTACAACTCTATTTTGTTGAGGTATTTTAGGTGTAGAAAATTTATGATGAATGCCATGTTCAATGCAGAAATTTTTAAATAAATAATTTTTAAATTTTGTGCCATGATTACTTCTAAGAGACACTATGGTGTTATTTTTCTCATTAGTAACTTTCTTGAAGAATTTCAAAAATATCGAGAAAGTCTCATCCTTGTGAGCCAAAAATAATACCCAAGTGAATCTAGAATAATCATCTACTATCACAAGACCATATTTCTTTCCTCCTAGACTAGTGGTTCTAGTAGGTCCAAAAAGGTCCATGTGAAGTAGCTCTAGTGGCCTAGAAGTGAAAACAATATTTTTAGATTTGAAAGAGTTTCTAGTTTTTTTCCAAATTGATATGCATCACAAATTCTGTTATTTTTAAAATCTAACTTTGAAAGGCCTTTAACTAAATCCATTCTAATTAATTTTGAAATTAGGTATGTGCTTGCGTAACCTAATCTATGATGCCATAGCCATCCAATCTCATTAATATTAGCGTTATCAGCAACTAAGCAATGATTACTAGTAGACAAATTGTCTAAATCAATTAAGTATATATTGTTATTTCTATTTTCAGTAAATATAATGCTATTGTTAATGGGATTAGAAACAGTGCAGATAGAAGCTTCAAATAAAACTTTGAAACCTTTATCACACAATTGGCTAATGCTAATCAAATTATATTTTAAGCCATCTACATATAAAACATTTTCTATAAAAGTGGAGAGAGTTATTTGAATTTTACCAAATCCCATAATTTGGCCTTTGCCATTGTCTCCAAATGTAACAACTCCTCCTCTCTTATCTTCAAGGGTGATGAATTGATCCTTGTCACCCGTCATGTACCTTGAGCAGCCGCTATCAAGATACCACTTGCGTTTTGATCTTTTGGCCGCAAAACACTCCTGTAAGATGATCAAATCTTATGTTTAGGTACACAAGCTTTCTTGGATCCTTCATGGTTAGTAGCAATAAAAATTGTTCCTTTCGGAACCCATATTTTCTTTCCTTTTATATTTAAATTCTTATTAATTTTTTTAAAATTGTATTCATAAGCTTTATGTCCTTTCTTGTTACAGCAATAACATGAAACATCATTTTTATCTTGTTTCTTTATAAAGAAATTCTTAATAAACTTTTGTTTCTTATTAGGCCTATAACCTAATCCAACTTTATCAAATACAACTCTTTGATTACTCAATAGCAAGTTAAGTTTTTCAGAGCTATATGTAAATTTATCAACTATATTTTTATATTTATCAACTTCTTTCTTTAAACTAATATTTTTATTAGAAATTGATTCTTTTTCTTTTAACAAAATTTTATTTTCATATTTCAATTCTTCAACTTCATGAGTTAGTTTATCCTTTTCTTTGTCAAGATGTAAATTATCATTTTTTAAAGATTTGCTTTTCTTTTTTAAAACTTTAAAATCACTAACTAATTCATTAATATTGAGAATTGTATCCTAAAGCCAATCATTTGATGATTGAGCTAATGTAAATAGCATATAAATTGATATATTAATAAAAGTTATTTGGCAGTTTATTCATTACAAGAACATCTTCTTAATACTCCTAATAGTAATGAAGCCCTCAGGATCTTCCTTCACGTTAAAGGAGGATTTATCTTTGAAGGTCCTCAAAAGAGTTCGCGACCAAATGATATACTATGACAGGGCCATACTACTATCAATTATAGGATGTTGTATATCATATTTGTTGGTTGTCCTCTTAACCAAGGAGTGTAGAGACACTGGTATGACATACAGGTGAAAGTGTAGGAGTACATTTTACCGAACGTGACTCATTTCCGGATACTCTGCTATCAAGAGTTAATCCGAGAAGATATAGGTATAAGTATCCTTCAGACCTGAAGATCACAACCAGTGACTTACAAGCAACTCATTGTACTTAGGTGCCGGACCACCTGGATTTCTAATTCAGCTACGAAAGGTTATTGGGTACAGTCAAGTACTTATGGTAGTCAGTTATAGATCAAGATGAAATTTGACTTATCCCGTTAAAAGGAGAAATGCTTGTGTTTCAATTTAGCAAGACCTTGGCCAAGGCACTTCATGTGAAAGTCACATGATCACTAAAATTGAAATCACTTTATGGATTTACTGTTTAGAGTTGACAAGCTCTTAAACCATTCTTAGCATTTGTGGACAAGAGGATGAATTATATGATAACTGTTTCTTAGGGTTCTTGGAGTTTGCTCAGCAACTCTTTGACCTATCCGGACGTTAAGTTTCATTGCTAGATGGGCATATCGATTAGTATAGAAAGTTGTTTCTATGCTACCGGCTTAGGTTCGAACCTAGAGAGTTACACGCATAGAAGTTTCTTAGGATGATCTATTTGCTGATCAACGATTGAGAATCATACATGATTTAATTAATCAATTTAATTGATTGAATTATCTCAATTGGATCAAGTTCAAGTGAATAAGATTCAATTTGGTTTAAGTCTATTAGAAGGACTAGTCAATTTCAAATATTGATTTGAAATTAGACTTGATTTGGATTTAAATAGATTCAGGACTAGCCAAATTTGATTTGGGATAGGACCAAGATTTATGTAGGTTCAGTCCAATAAATTCAGATCAGCTTAAACCAAAATCTGAACCCAAACCTCTCGCATAAGTATCTCACATGATGAGATAACTAAAATATGAGAGATTAAATTCAAATGTAGAATTTAATGTATAACATTAATCTTCTCCAAACAATTTCCGTCGGAATTCTAAGTGTTAGAATTAAAGTGGAATTAATATGCCTCTTTGAATTAACAAGTTTTATTTTTTACCAATTAAACAAAAGGTTGTGTCTCTTTGGTTTTAACCGAATGGCAGAATTCTAAGAGTTAGAATTGAGCCTATAAATTGAAGGACATCCCTCACCATATAATAATAACGAGATATTATGGATTGAATTTTTAAAGAGTTAGAATAAAAAATCCTGGTGTAATTCTGGTGTCAGAAAAAGCTTGATGGATCTTGGAAGTAGATTCAAGTGGGAGGATTCAAGATCAGCAAAATTATTTTTCCACAAGCTAGCACTCCCGGGAATCCGATCATTCGGGGGCTTCACGTGGATGATACTAGAGGCCGGACGATTGAACGGCTGCAGAGCACAAAGGATTTACCTACTGTCCTTAAGGTGAGTGATTTGATCCCTAGATCTTAAGGTGGGCTTCAAGACGAGCAGTATGACTTCTCATCTTGAAGATTAAGATATGCTCTTAATTATTTAATTTATATGCATTATTTAGATCAAACGATCCTATATATAAGGCAAAGATATGATCTTGATGCATGTTAGATAGATTAATATGTAATCTTTAAAATTTCGCATTGGTAATTGTTATCAAATTATTAAATGTGTATACCTCAGAGTTTATTTCTCCCTACAATTGGTATCAGAGCGATGGTTTCATCTTGATCTAATTTATTGCATAGAAATTAATGTTCTTATTAATTGTGTAATTATGGCTAAAACGATTCACCTGGCTATTCGGTCACAGATGGATTAAAAATTCAAATTACCAAGTATTCTGTGACATATTGTCGTGCGATTGATGCTTAATCAAAAGATAATTTAAATTAATCTTTGGCATCAAAACACAGATTACACACACTCTTAAGAAAGGTTTTATATTTGATACATATTGATGTTGTATAAAAGCATAATATTTGCATGTTTAGTATAAAAACATAGATATGAGATATGATAGCTTGTTGTCTATTATATGAAACATACAAATATTTATGAGAGTCTTATTTGAATGTCAAATATTTATTTATAATTTTTTTAGATATGATCTAAATATAGGAATTATGAGTAGTTGTATAATGCAAGTGATGCATGATTGGAAATATATGACATGTAAACATGAAATATATTTAATCTTTTGGGTTAGCTAAATCGGGTCCACAAAGGGTTAGACCCTAAGGTTTAAATCAACTGGACTAAAAGAGTATTTGATCAAATCTAAATTAATTAGATTAGGTTAAGAATGCTCTAAATCAAACAATAGTTGTAGTTGATCATGTCATTCTCTTTGATTAAACCAAATGGAAGTAGATTAGGCTCCGTGGTTGAGCATGAATCTCTTAGATGGTCAAATCAAAATTGGTTAACCATATGATGTCAAGGTGAGTTGGCAAGTTGCTCTAGGATCAACGATCGAATGGTTTTTAATTGGGAGCTACTCGTATTGATGCGTCTTTAACGAGTTAATGGCATATCCCTTCCATCGGTCTCACTTACCTGGTCATCATGGTGAACCATTTATGATTCAGAACATTTACCTGATTCGGGTTGACCCATGCTTATAAGGAAATCAGTCTGACTAATTAAGGTACCACTTAAACTGACATAATCTTGTCTCATGAAACTGACTTCATAGATTCAGTAGGAGAACTTGATTAGTCAATTTATCTTCAGATTATTAAATCCTCTAAAATTATTAGGTCATTAAAATGAAATAGTTATCCGATAACTAGATCAAAGCCTCCCATTAAGGTGGGTGAAATGAGTCTGATGTCTTGATAATCATTAGAGGCACTCCATGCCTGGTGCTTGTCAACCATCAAAATTATCATTTATATATGATAAGTCAGCGTAACTATTACATAGATAGTCAAGTGGGCCGAGCTTCACTCGGGCTTGGTTGTCTATTGATATGTTACACTGATTATATCATTTAATGGTTGGACCTAACCAAAACTTTTAGTGGAGGCATTCCATACCTGCTAAAGAGGAACATGGGGCAAAACTGAACACTAAGAATTGTTTAGGGAAACAATTGGTTTTGAACCTACTCTTAGATGCATATGGGTTGGCCAAGCTTCACTTGGACCTGTATGTAGTCTATGTAGATCTTAGTGCCCACAAAAGAATTAAGAATAATTCTTCGAATTGGGGTGTAGAGGATGCCAATTTGAACAAAATAGTGGAAGAATCTTTAGACTAAAGTCCAAGTCTTCAAACTGAATCAATTTATATACTACTAAACTTTAGTTTTTCCTTATGCAGAACATGGCTACTAATTTATCATTAAGGTCCCTATTGGATAGTGACAAGTTGAATGGTTTAAATTTCAATAGCTGGTTTAGAAAACTTAAGATCGTCCTTGAGCATGAGAGGATTCTATATTCTGAATAATCCTGCACCAGAGGTTCCTAATGCAAACACCCAAAGTTCTAAGAAAGACACTTATTAGAAGTGGCTCAGTGATAGAACCAGCATGCGTTGCATCATGCTAGCAGCAATGAATGATAAATTCGGTCGCCGATTCAAGAATGCTCAGCCGGAAGAAATCATTCAAGCTTTGAATGAATCTTTCGGCACACTCGACGATGTTGAAAGGCACAAGAATAGTTGTACTATTTTTAATGCTCGAATAAGGGATGGATCTCCTGTCACTAATCATGTATTGTACATGATCGAGAAGATAGAACTCCTAAAAAAGCTTGGCTTTCCCCTACATGAGCAGTTGGGAAAAGATGTAATCCTGAATTCCTTGCCTCCATCCTTCCGACCTTTCCTTACTCATTTTCGAATGACAAAGCCAGCAGTCAACTACCATGGTTTGTTGGGGTTGTTATAGAACTTTGAGAAGGATAACCAGCTCTCTAAGGGTTTGGTTAATGTGGTTGAAGGATCTAAGGTAGGGCATCAACCCTTTGGGAAAGGGAAGAAGAAAAAGAATAAGAAAAAGGTGCAACATGCTAGGACATCTATAAGTGGTCAGATGCAGAAGAAGAAAGTTGATAAAAGTCAAGCTGAATGCTTTCATTGCAAGATGCAAGGGCATTGGAAGAGGAACTGTCCTCTTTACATTGCCACACTTGATCAAAATAGGCTAAAGAAGAAAAAGGGGCAAGATGTTGCTCAACAAGTTATTTATATGATAACACCTTGTAATTTTTCTGTATATGATAATCAAACCTGGGTATTGGATACCGGGAGTCCTTTTAACATTTGTAATTCATTGCAGGGACTACAGGTCACTAGAAGATTTGAGAACAACGAAAGATTCCTTAATGTCGGCGATGGAAGATTAGTTCCAGTTCTGGCATCAAGAGTTTTTGAAATAGTTTTCAATAGAAATGTTATTGTACTAAATGATTGTCATTTTTGCCCAACGTTCTTATTGAACATAATTTCTGTAGGCCTTCTGGCCAAAAGTTATTATGAAATTTCAATAAAGGATGTTACTTTGAATATCATTATGAATGGAGTCACTGTAATGACTGGGCATTTATCTAATGGCATTTATATTATCATAGCTGTGAATGTAGTGTACAAATCAAGTAAGCGCCATAGAACAACTGATGTCACAGACATTTATCTTTGGCACCATTGGCTGGGTCATATCAATAAGAACAGATTAAACAGGTTAACTCAGGAGGGCATCCTTCGAGTTGATGATTGTGAATCATTAACTACCTATGAATCCTGTCTTCTTGGTAAAATGACCAAGTCATCTTTTATTGGAAAAGATGAAAGAGCCAAAGAGCTATTGGGTCTAGTACATACTGATGTATGTGGACCAATGAGCACTTGTGCCAAAGGTGGATATTACTACTTCATTACTTTTACAGATGACCTTTATAGGTTCAGTTATGTCTATCTTATGAGACATAAATCTGAGTCATTTGAAATGTTCAAACTATATCATAAAGAAGTAGAAAAACAAACATAAAAATGTATTAAGACCCTTCGATCAGATCGAGGAGGCGAATACCTTTCAAATGACTTTGTGACATATTTAAGGGAGAATGGGATTCTCTCCTAATGGACTCCTCCAGGAACACCGTAGCATAACGGTGTGTCGAAAAGAAGGAATTGAACTCTGTTAAACATGGTTCAGTCCATGATGGGTTTTGCAAGCTTGCCAATATCATTTTGGGGAAATGCATTAGAATCAGCTTGTCATATTCTCAATAAGGTTCCAAGTAAGTCTGTTTCTAAAACTCCACATGAGATGTGGTATGGACATAAACCGGTTATCACCTATCTGAGAGTCTGGGGGTATCCGGCTTATGTGAAACGTGCAAAATCAGACAAACTTGAACCCAAATCTGACAAATATTTTTTTATCAGCTATCCAAAAGAAACTAAAGGATATTACTTCTACAATACTGAAGAACAAAAGTTGTTCATTAGTAATAGAGCAATTTTTCTTGAAAAGGAGTTCCGTAAGGAAGGAACAAATGGCTCTAATGTTGAACTTAAGGAAGTTCATCAAGTAGAAGAAACAACATAAACCATTGAACCCTTAGAATCTGAGTTGATTAGATCAAACTCAAAACCCATTTTAGATGCACCATTAAGGTGATCTGGTAGAGTACCACATCAACCGGACAGATACTTAGGTTTCTTGGTCCAGAACGATGATCCTATTAAGCTCGATGAGAACAATGAGGATCTGATCACCTATATGGATGCTATGCAAAGGATTGACTCTAATAAATGGCTTGATGCCATGAAATCCAAACTTATTCCATGAAGGAAAATAATGCATGGACATTAGTTGATCCACCCGAAGGGATAAAACCCATAAGGTGTAAGTGGGTTTTCAAGAGAAAAAGAGGCGCAGACGGAAAGATAGAGACCTACAAAGCACGTCTGGTTGCCAAGGGGTATTGTCAATGTTATGGTATTGACTATGACGAAATGTTTTCTCCTGTGGCAATGCTGAATATCCATTCGGATTATACTAGCTATAGCAGCATACTTCGATTATAAGATTTGACAAATTGATGTTAAAACCGCTTTTCTAAATGATGATTTAGAAGAACAGGTGTATATGATACAGCCTGAAGGTTTTATATCTGAAGACAAGTCTAAAGTGTGCAGGCTATAGAAGTCTATTTATGGACTTAAGCAAGCATCTAGGAGTTGGAACATACTATTTGATAAAGTGATCAAATCTTATGGCTTTATTAAGAATAAAGAAGAACCTTGCATTTATAAATGGGCTAACGATTCCGTTATTATATTTCTTGTATTATATGTGGATGATATTCTCTTAATTGGGAATGATGTTCTTGCATTATAAGGAATAAAGACATGGTTATCATCATAATTCTCCATGAAATATCTGGGAGAAGCCTCCTACATCCTAGGGATGAAGATCTATAAGATAGATCTAAGAGGATGCTTGGTATATCCCAATCTACGTACATTGACACAGTACTAAAGAGGTTTAGCATGGAGAATTCCAAGAAAGGCTATCTTCCGATAGGCCATAGAATTCATCTTTCTAAGAAGGATTGTCTGACAACTCCTAATGAAAGAGAATGTATGAGTCGAATTCCATATGCTTCGGCAGTGGGATCGATTATGTACACCATAACATGTACAAGACCAGATGTGGCATACTCACTAGGAGTAGTGAGTAGATACCAATCTGATCTAGGAGAAAAATACTTGCAAGTTGTTAAGATAATCCTTAAGTATTTGAGAAATACTAAGGACCAGTGGTTAGTCTATGGAGAGTCTGATTTGAAACTTGTTGGATATACTGATTCCAGTTTCCAATCAGATCATGATGATAGTAAAAGTGTATCAGGTTTTGTTTTTATCCTGAATGATGGAGCTGTTTGCTGGAAAAGTTTCAAGCAACATACAGTGGCAGATTCGATGTGTGAGGCAGAGTACATCGCTACATTAGATGTTGCGAAAGAAGCTGTGTGGCTGTGAAAGTTCCTCTCTAAGCTTGGAGTGGCATCTTCCATAGATGGACCAGTCCTGTTATACAGTGACAGCACTGGTGCAATAGCTCAAGCAAAGGAACCACAAGCACATCAGCGCACCAAGCACATACTGCGCCGGTTTCATCTTATTCGAGAGATTGTAGACCGAGGTGACATAAATCTTCAGAAGATTGACGAAAGGAAAACCTAGGTGACCCATTTACTAAAGCACTCAACATCAAGGAGTTTGACAACTATAAGTTGAAGATGGGTATTAGATACTGTAATGAGTGGCTTTAGGCTAAGTGGGAGTTTGTTGGAAATTGTATCCTAAAGCCAATCATTTGATGATTGAGCTAATGTAAATAGCATATAAATTGATATATTAATAAAAGTTATTTGGTAGTTTATTCATTACAAGAACATCTTCTTAATACTCTTAATAGTAATGAAGCCCTCAGGATCTTCCTTCACAATAAAGGAGGATTTATCTTTGAAGGTCCTCAAAAGAGTTCGCGACCAAATGATATACTATGACAGGACCATAGTACTATCAATTATAGGATGTTGTATATCATATTTGTTGGTTGTCCTCTTAACCAAGGAGTGTAGAGACACTGGTATGACATACAGGTGAAAGTGTAGGAGTACATTTCACCGAACATGACTCATTTTTGGATACTCTGCTGTCAAGAGTTAATCCGAAAAGATATAGGTATAAGTATCCTTCAGACCTGAAGATCACAACCAGTGACTTACAAGCAACTCATTGTACTTAGGTGCCGGACCATCTGAATTTTTAATCCAGCTACTTAAGATTACTGGGTGCAGTCAAGTACTTATGGTAGTCAGTTGTGGATCAAGATGGAATTTGACCTATCCCATTAAAAGGAGAAATGCTTGTGTTTTAATTTAGCAAGACCTTGGCCAAGGCACTTCATGTGAAAGTCACATGATCACTAAAATTGAATCACTTTATGGATTTTGTTGACCCAATTATTGATTTTGATGATTAATAAAAGATTTGAGTATATTCATTTTATTACTAATAGATTTAACAAGTGTTTCAGGGCTTAAAAATCTTTGATCAATCAAAAGACATAAAGAAACGTGTTTTGAATCAATTGCCAAAAGAAAGTTTCAAAATTCAGAGCCTGGAGTCGACACCTAGGAGATCTGGAGCCGACCCCATGGCCAATCAAATGTCTTTCTGATTTTTGGCACAGTTCGGAGCCGACACCCAGAGTTTCGGAGCTGACACCCAAATTTCAGAGTCGACACTTATAGTGTATGGAGCCGACTCCAATGCGGAACAGAACGCGTATTTTTTGACTTCTCTGGAGCTGACACTTACAGTCTTTTGGAGCCGACTCCCGAATGTGGCGAGTCAACACTCAACTTTTTCGAGCCGACTCCTCAACGAACTCTTTACTTTTTATTTTTGGATAACCGACCTAGAGCCGACACCTGAAAAGTTGGAGCCGACTCTAACCTGTCAGGAACGGATTTTAAAATGCCAGATCAGCTCAAACGGTAATATTTTCGTTTCACCTAACTTCTAACAGATATATTTGTATGGACAAACTTTCCAGGTACATTCCAACGGCTAGTTTTTCACCAAAAACATGGATTAAGAGAAATCTATAAAAGGGGGGAGAACGCTTGTTTGAAAAAGAAAAAGAGGGAAAAAATAGAGTGAAAACAAATCAAAAATCTGAGAAGTCTTGAGCTTGAAATCAAAGAGAAAATAGTCCAAGTTCAAATCCATCTACTCCAGAAAGCTCAAAGAGAAATCCAAGGCATTCAAAATCAAAATCAAAGGATTTCCCAAAAGAAGAAAAAGAAGCCAAAAGCCCTGTTCTGTGATTTTCCAACTTCTCATCTGCAACATTTGCAAAGAATCTGAGCTGAGGCTTGATTCAACATCTCCAAAGAGAAGAGGAAAAGAAGAAAAGCTCAAATCCAATCTGCTTCAAACAGGCTTTTCTAACCTTGTTCATTTACATTGAATATTTGCTCATTTAAGGAGCTGTTTATTATTGTAAACACTTTTCTTACTTGTTTTTGCTAATTCAATCAGGGGGACTGAATTAGTGGAGGTAGTATACCTCGGGGCAAGCTAGATTAGCTTGTATTTGGGTTTTGTACTGGTGAGCCCGGAAAACCAGCTGGGTTCGTTGTGATCTCGGGGAAAACAACAAGTTCTGAGTTGTGAGCTTGTAAAACAACTCGACTGTAATCAAGAGGATTATAGTGTGGACCCAAGTGGATCTTGGGAGTGGACGTAGGTGTTGGATACACTGAACCACTATAAAATCTTTGTGTTTGCCATGCTTTGATTGTCTCTCTCTCTATCTCTTTGTTTGTGATTAATATTCGCTTTGCACTTAATTTTATTTATCTCAAAGCCAATCATTTCAAAGGTTAAATTTTTTAAGAACTCAATTCACCCCCCCTCTTGGGTTGCCATCTGGGCCAACAATTGGTATCAGAGCAAGTGCTCATTTGAATTTGGTCTAACGATCAAGAGCTAAAGATCCAAATGGCAGCTCAAGCTAGTTCATCTTATTTAATTAGAAGGTCAATCCACTAATCGACCTCCTTTGTTTAATGGAACTAATTATGGTTATTGAAAAGCTAGGATGAAAATTTTTATTCAAGCACTTGACTATGACTTATGGGGTATCATAGTTAATGGTCCACACACACCCACAATCAGAGTAGATAACATGGTGATTCCTAAGCCAGAAATGGAATGGGATGAACATGATAAAAAATTGGCACAACTTAATGCCAAGGCTATGAATGTTTTATATTTTTTATTAGATGCAAATGAATTTAATCGAATTTCTACATGTATTTCCGTGAAAGAAATTTGGGATAGATTAGAGGTTACCCATGAGGGTACAAATCAAGTTAAAGAATCAAAGATTAATATTTTAGTGCATAAATATGAATTGTTCAGCATGGAACAAACTGAAACCATCACATGCATGTACACAAGATTCACTAATATTGTAAATGGTTTGAAAAGTCTTGGCAAGACCTACACTAACTTTGAACTTGTGCGTAAAATTCTTAGGTCACTTCCAAGATCATGGGAAGCGAAGGTGACTGCAATCC
>UESW01004702.1:0-45715 GCA_900491605.1 Calamus simplicifolius
TTCAAAAAGTCTTAAATTTTTAACAACCCAATTCACCCCCCTCTTGGGTTGCCATCTGGGCCAACATGGAACAACAGAATGATAATTCCGATGGTTGACAAGCACCAGGCATGGAGTGCCTCCAATGATTATCAAGACATCAGACTCATTATCACCCACCTTAATGGGAGGGTATGATCTAGTTATCATATAACTATTTCATTTTAAGGACATAATAATTTTAGAGGATTTTATAATTTGAAGACAAATTGACTAATCAAGTTCTCCCACTGAATGTATGAAATGGGTAGAATGAAACAAGATTAAGTCGGGTTAAGTGGCACCTAAATCAGTCAGACTGATTTCTTTACAGGCATGGGTCAATCCGAATCAGGTAAATGATCTGAATCATAAATGGTTCACCACATTGACCAGGTGAGTGAGATCGATGGGAGGGATATGCCATTAACTCGTTAAAGACGCATCAATACAAGTAGCTCCCAATTAAAAACCATTCGATCGTTGATCCTAGAGCAAACTTGCCAACTCATCTTGACATCATATGGTTAACCAATTCTGATTTGACCATCTAAGAGATTCATGCTCAACCACGAAGCCTAATCTACTTTCATTTGGTTTAATCAAAGAGAAGGACATGATCAACTACAACTATTGTTTGATTTAGAGCATTCTTAACCTAATCTAATTAGATTTGTTCAAATACTCTTTTAGTCCAGTTGATTTAAACTTTAGGGTCTAACCCTTTATGGACCCGATTTAGCTAACCCAAAAGATTAAATATATTTCATGTTTACATGTCATATATTTCAATCAAGCATCACATGTATTATGTTACTACTCATAATTTCTATATTTAAATCATATCTAAAGAGATTATGAATTAACATTTGACATTCAAATTAGACTCTCATAAGTATTTGTATGTTTCATAACATAGACATCATGTCATCATATATTATATCTATGTTTTATACTAAACATGCAAATATCATGCTTTTATACAACATCAATATGTATAAAACAACTTTTGAGAGTGCGTGTAATCTATGTTTTGATGCTTAAGATCAATTTAAATTATCTTTGGATTAAGCATCAATGATAAAACAATAGCACGACAATATGTCTCAGAATACCTCATTGAATGGGTAATTTGGATTTTCAATCCATCTGTGACCATATAGCCTTGCGATTAGTTTTAGCCATAATTACACAATTAATAAGAACATTAATTTACATGCAATAAATTAGATCAATAAGAAACCATTGCTCTGATACCATTTGTTGGGAGAGTTAATCCTCGAGGCATGCATATTTTAAAATTTGATAATAATTATCAATGCAAAAATTTAAAGATTACATGTTAATCTTTCTAACATGCATCAAGATCATATCTTTGCCTTATATTATAAGATCGTTTGATCTAAGTATTGCATATAAATTAAATAATTAAGATCATATCTTAATCTTCAAGATGAGAAGTCATACTACTCATCTTGAAGCCTGCCTTAAGATCTAAGGATCAAATCACTCACCTTAAGAACAGTAGGTAAATCCTTTGTGCTCTATAGCCGTTCAATTGTCCGACCTCTAGTATTGTCCACGCGAAGCCCCCGAATGATCGGATTCCCGAGAATGCTAGCTCGCGAAAAAATAATTTTGCTAATCTTGAATTCTTCCACTTGAATCTTCCTCCAAGATCCACTAAGCTTTTGCTAACACTAAAATCACACCAGAATTTTCTGTTCTAACTCTTAGAACTGTAACACTTGGTTCTAACTGTTTAGAATTTTTGATCTCTTTTGATCTTGTGTTGTGTTATCTGGTGAGGGATGTCCTCTATTTATAGTTTCATATTAGCCAGCCTATTGAATTCTAACATTTAGAATTCCGCTGTTTTTGTGAAAACCAAAGAGACATATTAAATTCACACACTTATCAATGCATGAAGAGTTGTGTGGAGTGCTTTTTCAAAGAGGCACATTAATTCACACGATTGTCAATGCATGGAGAGTTGTGTGGAGTGCTCTTCCAAAGAGGCACATTAATTCACACACTTGTCAATACACGGAGAGTTGTGTGGAGTGCTCTTCCAAAGAGGCCCATTAATTCACACACTTGTCAATGCACGGAGAGTTGTGTGGAGTGCTCTTCCAAAGAGGCACCTTTTAGCAAAATTTATTTTTCTTGAACTTGGGAATCATTTGAAGAAGACTAAAAGTTATAAATTAAATTCTGTGTTGGCCCAGATGACAACCCAAGAGGGGGGGGGTGAATTGGGTTCTTAAAAAATTAGCCTTTTAAAATGTTTGCTTAAGATGAATGAAGGCAATAGCAATGTAAATACAAAGTGCAGTGAATAAAACAGAGATAGAGAAAGAGTCAATGGAAGCACGGCAAACACAAAGATTTTATAGTGGTTCGGTGTATCCAACACCTACGTCCACTCCCAAGATTCACTTGGGTCCACACTATAATCACCTAGATTACAGCAGAGTTGTTTTACAAGCTCACAACTCAAACTTGTTGTTTTCCCGGGATCACAACGAACCCAGCTGGTTTTCAAGGGCTCACCAGCACAAAAACCCTAACCCAAGCTTTACCAAGCTTGTACCGAGGTAAGACTACCTCCACTAGTTCAATCCCCCAGATTGAACTAGACACAAAGAATAGAAATATTGTTTTTCAGTTACAAAGCTCCTTAATGAGCAGATAAACAAATGTAAGAATAAAGTTTAGAAAAGCCTGATTTGCAGTTGGTTGGCTTTGAGCTTTTCTTCTTTTCTTCTTTTCCTCAACTCTTTGAAGTGTAGAATCGGGCCTCAGCTTGGATTCTTCACGGAATGTGTTGGAGTTGATTTGAGCTTTTCCTCTTTTCTTTGAGTGTTGAAAATCACTTGAGATGCTCTTGAATAGCTCTTGGATTTTCTTCTGAAGCTTCCTTGGATTGTTGAGCTTGAACACAGAAGGAGCTTCCTTTGATTTCACACTCTTTCTTTCACTCTATTTTGAATCACGGATTTTTTCAAATGAAGCTCTGTTTTTCCGATTTTTCTTTCTTTTCTCTTGAAATGAATATCTCTCTATTTGTATATCTTTGATTTGAAAACGGCTTCTCTATTTATAGATTCTGCAAAAATATAGCCGTTAGAAACAAAGAAAAATAGCCGTTAATCAAAAATCTTACCGTTGACGCTGAGTTGGCATTCGGAAAAATTTCGCCCAGATTTGCTGGAGTCGACTCATGCTTTCCCGAGTCGGCTCGAGGTCGTGATACCAAAAATAGAAATGTTCAGAAAGTCAAAGGGTCGACTCATCAAAAGTAAAGTGTCGACTCCTGAAGTCGGGGGTCGACTCATGAAAAGTTGGGGTCGACTCGCGAAGTGCTCAGAAAAACACACCTCTGGTGTCTGAGCGGAGTCGACTCGCACAGTCATGGAGTCGGCTCGACAGAATCGGGGGTCGACTCGAGAAATTACGTGGGTCGACTCGAGACAGACAGTCATTTCTGTACTCTGAGTGGAGTCGACTCTGAAACTCAAGAGTCGGCTCCGGAACGTATCAAAAATCAGAAATTTTCTGATTGACTTTAAATTCGTTCCAGATTCATTTTAAATCATTATTTTGACTTGAATATAATAAAATTGACATTAAGAATCAATTCAAGAAATGTTCCAAAAACTCATTGATTAATATGAAGTATAAAATTTCTTTTTGAAAGCTTAAACATTGAGCTTGAAGTTACTTTCAAATTGATTAAAGTTATACTTTAACATTCTCATTCATTGTTCTAAATAAATTCATTGCTCATGTAAATAAACTCATTACATCTTTTAATGTACTCATGGCTTTTGGTAATCATCAAAATCAATAAGATTGGGGCATATAATTTTTCAACAATCTCCAACAATCTCCCCCTTTTTGATGATGACAAAAACATTGAGTTTATGCCAACAGGGGCTCCCCCATGAATGAGGCTTAGGCTAGCCCCCTATGAAACTTAAATAAATATCCCATTCATTCAATTATTTATCTCATTGATTAATTGATTTCTCTCATATGCATATACAGTTATAAAACTATAAAACTCTCCCCCTTTTTTGTTATCAACAAAAAGGTAGAGAAGCATTCATTCATTCAAGATTGATTTAACAAAATCATTCATTCATTGATAATAGGAAGAAATACATTGAGTATTCAAAATAGACAATTCATTACATCAAAGTGTCAAAATGTAAAACATAACATTAACTTCAATACATTGCAAGGACTGAGTATCTAATACATTAAAATGAGTCCTAACAATCCTAGTCAAATGATCAATTATGTTTTTCATTCCATCTGTTTGTATCTTCACATAGTCCTTTAGTCTCTCATCCACAAAGGTGCAAGCAGTCAAAATTTTATCTTGTAGCTGCATTGCATTTAGATAGGTTTCGCCATCTCCGCAGACATCTTTAAGTTCTTCAAATATGTTCTTAAGATCTCCACTTAAAGACTCTGAAGAAGTGCTGAGAGTAGATTCTATTTTGGTGATTCGGTCATCCAAAGAGTATAGAGTTTCCTTGAGATTCATAAACTTGTTTTCAAACTCTGATTTTAATTTTTCTGACTGATCATCAAAAGGCCTTTGAGTTGCCTTAACTGAAGTTGTGAAGCCAACAGATGAAGATGAAGCTTGATCAAACAATGGAGCAGGGGTAGGAGCAGGAGCAGAAATAGGAGGGCTCGGAGGTGCAGGAAGAGTGTCTAACCGATGGTCCCGGTGCCTCAGCATCCGCTGCTCTTTCTTCTATCAAACCTTTCCTTTCCCATTTCCATTCTTCTTAACAAAACCCATCCTATGTATAGTGGCCAAGCTGTAAAAATCTGTGTGTCTCAAGTTCCTCATAGGCTCACTATCAGAAATAACAATCCCTTGGCTCTGGAAAATTTTAGTGAGGATCATGCCATAGGGCAAGCTTGATTTTCTCTTCCTCCACAGTCAGCAATATACCAAAATCATACTGGGAAGGTTAATGGGTTTACCCGTTACAATTGCATCCATCACAAAATATCCCTTTCTGACACATAATCAAATCTCCTATTTGGGAAAAGGATCCTACTACAATGTTGTGGAGCAATCTCAGTTCTAAGGATAACTGATTGGCAAAAACTTCCTCAAAACCGACAACCTCCCGGTTAAGTAATCTAGAAAGAGCTGGGCTTCTGTCATCAGAAGAAAATGTAGAAGTTCCTGACATGGGTAGATCCAACAATCTTGAAAGCAGCTCTACAGTCACTGAAATTCTATTTCCTCTCACAATGCTTATAAGACCATTATCTCCTCTAGATAATTCTTATAAAACTCCTTGACAAGAGCGGGATAAGTAGGGCAATCTAAGGAACAGATCTTTTCCCAACCCATCTCTATCAATTGTCTTCCCAAAAGAAATCCCTCAGCCTCAAACAATTCAAAATCTACTTTCTCCCGTAGTTATGATTCTATCAGCTAAGTCTATCTACCTGAGAAGGAGCAGTAGATGGAGAAGCATTGGGGTTGAGAGATGAGTTGAATCCGTGCTTGGTGAAGGCTCACGAACCGGACGCCTCACGGTCTTCCTCACCTCTCTTCCTCTTTACACCGGCCGCACAAGGTTGGAACCTCGAGTTTTGGGGCCATTGGTCGATTGGAAGGGTTAATCAGGGATTCTTGGGAATTTGGAAGGTCTGGAAGTATTTTGGAGAGAGTATTTTGAGATTTGAGAGTTTAGAAATGAACGGCGAGTCGACTCTGCCCTAGATAAATCAACCTGGGACCACTTCGAGTCGGCTCCCGCAAAGCGAGGGGTCGACTCCGGACAGTCACAGAAAACCATCCCGAAGTGGAGTCGACTCGCGCCGAGAAGGGGTCGACCGAGAGTTTCAGTAGAAACCTGGAGTCGACTCCGATACTCACCGAGTCGGCTCCGAGACCATTTCAGAGCAAAAACATGAAATTTCTGAAATGTGTCCGGAAATTGATCATAAAAATTGATAAAATAATCATTGGAATTTGAATAGATCAATTAGATATGAATTCTAGATAAGATTTCCTTAAAGATCAAGGATTTGAAAGAATTTAGATAAATTTCCTTAGGGGTTTCAAATTCATTCTAATGGATCACAAATCCCTAACTCTCCTCTAAGATAACAGAATCTTTCTTCACTTAAGGGTTTTGTAAATATATCTGCTAATTGTTCTTCAGTGTTAACATAATCAAGACATATTTCATTATTTGCAACATGTTCTCTTATAAAATGATATCTAATTTCTATGTGTTTGGTTCTAGAATGTTGAATTGGATTTTTAGTTAGATTAATTGCACTTGTGTTATCACATCTTATAGGTGTTTTATCAAGTGTGATACCATAGTCTTCAAGTTGTCGCTTAATCCATAGGATTTGAGCACAGCAACTTCCAGCTGCTACATATTCAGCTTCAGTAGTTGATAATGCAACTGAATTTTGCTTTTTGCTAAACCATGAGATTAAGTTACTTCCTAAGAATTGGCATGCACCACTTGTGCTTTTTCTATCTAACTTACATCCAGCATAATCAGAATCAGTGTATGCAATCAGATTTAATGTTGAGTCTCTAGAATACCATAAACCTACATTTTTGTTCCACTTAAGTATCTTAGTATTCTTTTAACAGCAATTAAATGTGATTCTTTAGGTTCAGACTGAAATCTAGCACATAAGCAAACAGCAAACATTATGTCTGGTCTACTTGCAGTTAAGTAAAGTAGGGATCCGATTATACCTCGATAATATTTTTGATCAACCTTCTTACCTTCTTCATCTTTGTCCAGCTTGCATGAAGGACTCATTGGTGTTCCGAGGGGTTTAATTGATTCCATACCAAACTTCTTTAAATTTCTCTTGTGTACTTTGTTTGGTTGATAAAGATTCCCTCTTTGCTTTGTTTGATTTGGAGTCCAAGGAAGAAGTTGAGTTCTCCCATCATGCTCATTTCAAATTCGCCCTGCATCAACTTAGCAAACTCTTGACATAGAATATTGTTAGTAGCACCAAAAATGATATCATCAACATATATTTGAACTACTAATAAATCCTTACCTTTTCTTTTCAAAAACAATGTTTTATCAACATTTCCTCTTATAAAATCATTTTCAATTAAAAATTTACTTAATCTATCATACCAAGCTCTAGGTGCTTGTTTCAAACCATATAATGCTTTGTGCAATTTAAAAACGTGATTTGAAAATTCGTGATCTTCAAAACCTGGTGGTTGTTCTACATATACTTCTTCATTTATAAATCCATTTAGAAAAGCACTTTTTACATCCATTTGAAATAAGTTAAAATTCATATGACATGCAAATGCAAGTAATAGTCTAATGGCTTCTAATCTAGCTACTGGTGCAAAGGTTTCATCAAAATCAATACCTTCTTCTTGATTATATCCTTTTGCAACTAATCTAGCTTTGTTTCTAATTACTATGCCATTTTCATCTAGTTTATTTCTAAATATCCATTTTGATCCTATAACAGAATGATTTTTAGGTCTTTCAACTAAAGTCCATACATTATTTCTAGTGAATTGATTTAATTCTTCTTGCATTGCTAACATCCAATTATTATCTTTTTCAGCTTCTTCAATAGTTTTAGGTTCAATTTGTGATACAAATGCAAGATGATTACTAATGTTTCTCATAGATGATCTAGTTCTTATTCCTTGAGATGGATCACCTATAATCAATTCCTTAGGGTGACTATAAGCATATCTCCAATCCCTAGGTAGATCTACATCATTATGATTAGTGTTAGTATCATCATCCTTAGGTGAATCATTATCTTTAGCGTCTTGTTCTTGATCTAAAGATACATCAATATTTAATTTTTCAAGATCTTTTTCAATTAAGTTTGTATCTTCTTCATCATCAAATTTTTGGAATGAGTTGCTAAAGATTCATCAAAAACTACATGAATGGATTCTTCAACAACTAAAGTTTTCTTGTTAAATACTCTATATGCTTTACTAGTTATTGAGTATCCTAAGAATATTCCTTCATCAGATTTAGCATCAAATTTGCCTAAATTATTTTTACCATTATTGTGAACAAAACATTTACAACCAAATGCATGAAAATATTTAATATTGGGTTTTCTATCATGCCATAATTCATAAGGTGTTTTCTTTAAAATAGGTCTTATTAAGGCTCTATTTAGGATGTAACATGCTGTGTTAATAGCTTCCGCCCAAAAGTATTTCGGGAGTTTACTTTCACATAGCATGGTACGGGCCATGTCTTCTAGAGTCCTATTTTTCCTTTCAACTACACCATTTTGTTGTGGGGTCCTAGGTGCAGAAAAGTTATGATTAATACCATTTTCATTGCAAAAACTTTCAAATAAGTGATTTTCAAATTCAGTTCCATGATCACTTCTTAGAGACACTATGGTAGTGTTTTTCTCATTTGTTACTTTCTTGAAGAATTTCATGAATATCGAGAAAGTCTCATCTTTGTGAGCTAAAAACATTACCCAAGTGAATCTAGAGTAATCATCTACTATCACAAGACCATATTTCTTTCCTCCTAGACTTGTGGTTCTAGTTGGTCCAAAAAGGTCCATGTGAAGTAGCTCTAATGGCCTAGAAGTTGAAACAATATTTTTAGATTTGAAAGAACTTCTTGTTTGTTTTCCAAACTGACATGCATCACATATTTTGTTATTTTCAAAATCTAATTTAGGTAAACCTTTTACTAAATCCATTCTAATTAGTTTTGAAATCAGGTGTGTGCTTGCGTGACCTAATCTTCGATGCCACAACCAACCAATCTCATTCATATTAGCATTATTAGCAACTAAGCAATGATTATTAGTAGACAATTTGTCTAAATCAATCATGTATACATTGCCATTTCTATTTCCAATAAAAACAATGCTATTATCAATGGGATTAGCTACAGTGCATAAAGAAGATTCAAAAGATACTTTAAAACCTTTGTCACATAATTGACTTATACTAATTAAGTTATGCTTTAAACCATCAACATAAAGTACATTCTCAATATATGTGGAGGGAGTTATTTGAATGTTACCAAACCCCAAGATTTGGCCTTTGCCATTGTCGCCAAATGTAACAACTCCTCCTTTCTTTTCTTCAAGGGTGATGAATTCTTCTTTGTCACCCGTCATATGTCTTGAGCAGCCACTATCAAGATACCACTTTCTCTTTGATCTCTTGGCCACAAGACATTCCTGCAATGATATCAAACTTTATGTTTAGGTACCCAAGCTTTCTTGGGTCCTTCATGGTTAGTACCAACAATATTGTTCCTTTCGGAACCCATATTTTCTTTCCTTTAACATTTAAGTTTTTATTAGGTTTCAGAATTTTACATTCATAAGATTTATGTCCTTTTTGATTACATTTAAAGCATGTAAAATTACTTTGGCCAGCACGCACAAAAATATTTTTAATGATTTTTGTTTTCTTAAAGTGTTATATCCTAATCCGGCTTTGTCAAAAACTGCTTTTTGACTATTTAATAACATGTCTAATTTAGTTGAACTTAATGTAAACTTATCAACTATGTTCTTATGTTTTTCAACCTCTTTCCTTAGTTTATCATTTTCATTAGAGATTGATTCTTTTTCTTTTAAAATTTCATTTTCAGATTTAAGTTTCTTAACTTCATTATTAAGATTTTCCTTTTCTTGAATGAAAGTTAAGTTTTCATTTTTCAAAATCTTGTATTTCTTTTTCAAAACCTTGAAATCCCCAACAAGTTCATTAAAAGCATCAAAAAGTTCATCAAAAGCAAATTCATCGCAAGGGTTGTCGGAACTTACCTCATCGTTGTCGTCCGCCATAAAACATACGTTTGCGACTTCCTTTTGTTCTTCTTCTTCGGAAGAAGATTCCTCGCTGTCACTCCAAGTCGCCACATAAGCCTTCTTTTTCTTTTTGTAGGCTTTCTTCAATTTTGGACATTCATTCCTAAAGTGCCCCGGTTTATTACACTCATAGCAAGTCAAGGGGTCTTTCTCTTTTTCTTTGTCCTTGTCCTTGTTCTTATCCTTTTCTCCTTCCCACTTAGCTCCAAATTTTTTCTTGTGGAAGGGTTTCTTTCTCCTCATGAATCTTTTAAATTTCTTTGCTAAGAGAGCAGTCTCTTCATCATCATCATCATCACTGCTGCTCTCTTCTTCTTTTGCAGCTTTGAGGGCAATACTTTCTTTTTCTTTGTGTCCTCCTCTACATGCTGCCTCATAGTCAGCTCATGGGTCATAAGAGATCCTAGAAGCTCCTCTAAGGGTAAAGTGTTGAGGTCCTTAGCTTCTTGGATTGCAGTCATTTTTGCTTCCCATGATCTTGGTAATGACCTAAGAATTTTTCGAACAAGTTCAGAGTTAGTATATGTCTTACCAAGACTTTTCAAACCATTTACAATATCTGTAAATCTAGTGTACATGCATGCAATGGTTTCAGATTGTTCCATGCTAAACAATTCATATTTATGAACAAGAATATTAATTTTAGATTCTTTTACTTGATTGGTACCCTCATGGGTAACCTCTAATCTATCCCAAATCTCCTTTGCGGAATTACATGTGGAGATTCTATTAAATTCATTAGCATCTAAGGAGCAATATAAGACATTCATGGCCTTAGCATTAAGCTGTGCCATTTTCCTATCATTATCATTCCAGTCCCTTTCGGGCTTAGGAACAATAGTGCCATCTATAACATGTGTGGGTGTACTAGGTCCATTGATTATAACACCCCATAGCTCATAATCAGAAGCTTGAATGAATATCCTCATTCTAGCTTTCCAATATGAATAATTTGAACCATTAAACAGTGGAGGTCTATTCGTAGAATGACCTTCAGCAAATGATCCAACTTGTGTTGCCATTTGGAACTTTAGCTCTTGATCGTGTGATCAAAATCTAATGAGCACTAGCTCTGATACCAATTGTTGGCCCAGATGACAACCCAAGAGGGGGGGGGTGAATTGGGTTCTTTAAAAAATTAGCCTTTTAAAATGTTTGCTTAGATGAATGAAGGCAATAGCAATGCAAATACAAAGTGCAGTGAATAAAACAGAGATAGAGAAAGAGTCAATGGAAGCACGGCAAACACAAAGATTTTATAGTGGTTCGGTGTATCCAACACCTACGTCCACTCCCAAGATTCACTTGGGTCCACACTATAATCACCCTAGATTACAGCAGAGTTGTTTTACAAGCTCACAACTCAAACTTGTTGTTTTCCCGGGATCACAACGAACCCAGCTGGTTTTCAAGGGCTCACCAGCACAAAAACCCTAACCCAAGCTTACCAAGCTTGTACCGAGGTAAGACTACCTCCACTAGTTCAATCCCCCAGATTGAACTAGACACAAAGAATAGAAATATTGTTTTTCAGTTACAAAGCTCCTTAATGAGCAGATAAACAAATATAAGAATAAAGTTTAGAAAAGCCTGATTTGCAGTTGGTTGGCTTTGAGCTTTTCTTCTTTTCTTCTTTTCCTCAACTCTTTTGAAGTGTAGAATCGGGCCTCAGCTCGGATTCTTCACGGAATGTACGTTGGAGTTGATTTGAGCTTTTCCTCTTTTCTTTGAGTGTTGAAAATCACTTGAGATGCTCTTGAATAGCTCTTGGATTTTCTTCTGAAGCTTCCTTGGATTGTTGAGCTTGACACAGAAGGAGCTTCCTTTGATTTCACACTCTTTCTTTCACTCTATTTTGAATCTCGGATTTTTTCAAATGAAGCTCTGTTTTTCCGATTTTTCTCTTCTTTTCTCTTGAAATGAATATCTCTCTATTTGTATATTTTTTGATTTGAAAACGGCTTCTCTATTTATAGATTCTGCAAAAATATAGCCGTTAGAAACAAAGAAAAATAGCCGTTAATTAAAAATCTTACCGTTGACGCTGAGTTGGCATTCGGAAAAATCTCGCCCAGATTTGCTGGAGTCGACTCATGCTTTCCCGAGTCGGCTCGAAGTCGTGATACCAAAAATAGAAATACTCAGAAAGTCAAAGGGTCGACTCATCAAAAATAAAGTGTCGACTCCTGACAGTCGGGGGTCGACTCATGAAAAGTTGGGGGTCGACTCGCGAAATGCTCAGAAAAATACACCTCTGGTGTCTGAGCGGAGTCGACTCACACAGTCATGGAGTCGGCTCGACAGAATCGGGGGTCGACTCGAGAAATCACATGGGTCCACTCGAGACAGACAGTCATTTCTGTACTCTGAGTGGAGTCGACTCTGAAACTCAAGAGTCGGCTCCGGAACGTATCAAAAATCAGAATTTTCTGATTGACTTTGAAATTCGTTCCAGATTCATTTTAAATCATTATTTTGACTTGAATATAATAAAATTGACATTAGGAATCAATTCAAGAAATGTTCCAAAAACTCATTGATTATCATATGAAGTATAAAATTTCTTTTTGAAAGCTTAAACAAGGAGCTTGAAGTTACTTTCAAATTGATTAAAGTTATACTTTAACATTCTCATACATTGTTCTAAATAAATTCATTGCTCATGTAAATAAACTCATTACATCTTTTAATATACTCATGGCTTTTGGTAATCATCAAAATCAATAAGATTGGGGCAACAAATTCTCAACAATCTCCCCAACATTCTGCATGAGAATTTAATTTCTCATAAGATGAGATTTTAGTTATCTCATCATGCGAGAAAACCTTTTTCACACATGGGGTTTGGATTTTTGGTTTTAAGATAATTTGAATTTATTGGATTAAACCAATATAGATCATGGTCCTAGCCCAAATCAAATTTGGCTAATCCTGAATCTATTTAAATCCAAATCAAATCTAATTTCAAATCAATATTTGAAATTGATTAGTCCTTCTGATAGACTTAAACCAAATTGAATCTTATTCACTTGTACTTAATCTAATTGAGATAATTCAATCAATCAAATTGATTAATTAAATCATATACGATTCTCAATCGTTGATCAGCAAATAGATCATCCTAGAAAACTTCTATGCGTGTGACTCTCTAGGTTCGAACCTAAGCCGGTAGCATAGAAATAATTTTCTATACTAATCGATGTGCCCATCTAGCAATGGAACGCGATGTCCGGATAGATCGAAGAGTTGCCAAGCAAACTCCAAGAACCCTAAGAAACAGTTACCGTATAATTCATCCTCTTGACCACAAATGCTAAGGATGGCTTAAGAGCCTGTCAACTCTAAACAGCAAATCCATAAAGTGATTTCAATTTTAGTGATCATGTGACTTTCACATGAAGTTTCTTAGCCAAGGTCTTGCTAAATTGAAACACAAGCATTTCTCCTTTTAACAGGATAGGTCAAATTCTATCTTGATCCACAACTGACTACCACAAGTACTTGACTGCACCCAGTAACCTTTCGTAGCTGGATTAGAAATCCAGGTGGTCCGGCACCTAAGTACAATGAGTTTCTTGTAAGCCACTGGTTGTGATCTTCAGGTCTGAAGGATACTTATACCTATATCTTCTCGGATTAACTCTTGACAGTAGAGTATCCGGAAATGAGTCACGTTCGGTGAAATGTACTCCTACACTTTCACCTGTATGTCATACCAATGTCTCTACACTCCTTGGTTAAGAGGATAACCAACAAATATGATATACAATGTCCTATAATTGATAGTACTATGGCCCTGTCATAGTATATCATTTGGTCGCGAACTCTTTTAAGGACCTTCAAAGATAAATCCTCCTTTATCGTGAAGGAAGATCCTGAGGGCTTCATTACTATTATGAGTTTTAAGAAGATGTTCTTGTAATGAATAAACTGCCAAATAACTTTTATTAATATATCAATTTATATACAATTTACATCAGCACAATCATCAAATGATTGGCTTTAGGATACAATTCCCAACATATACAAGAAGTTTTGCAACTAGAGGAATCTCCTTGTCATCCAAGAACTTCATCCTTGAGTGTAAACCTTCTAATCTCTGATATATTAATGGCCGGGTACCCCTTTTTCAATATTTTTGATCTAAAATATTAGAGTAACTAAGCACTAGCCTGTGTGGTTTCTTAGCCACAAAGATCCTTTCCCTTTACTATTTTAAAGGATTTTCCTCCAAGTTTAGTTTAACATGCAAATTCCTTCATAAAAATTTCTGCTCTTTTACATGAAAATGTAGCCTAGCTTCACTTCATTTTTTATTTAGTTATTACTATCTTTTCTTAGATTGCATCATTCCACTCCATCCCCCATAAAATTAGTATCATAGCATGGCAGGTTAGGGCATCTTTTTCCATTTTCTGCATTTTCTGTTATTTTCTGCAATTTCTGCATATAGAACATAGGGCTGAAATTTCATTCATTTAAGGATAGATTCATTTAAGTTTGAAAGAGGCTTTAATCTAATTCAACCAGCCCTTACTCGATAGGGTCGAGTTCATCCCATCCCAGAAGAATTGGTGCGGACACCAAAGTTCGAAAGAGGCTTCGATCTAATTCAATATGGCTTTAATTCTTTCAGTGTCCTATAAATAGAGTAATAATTTTACTTCTTTAAATTTGAGTCATGTAATTAAAGTTGGTTTATTTTAATTTGGGTTCTTGAGTCCAACTAGGGTCAAATTGGTTTGTATTTAGTGAGTTTAGTAGTTGGGTCCAAGAGAGGTATGGAATTGGGTTCAAGGTAAGCAAGTGAGCTTGAAGATTAAATGCTTTCAACCACTCCAACAAATCAATCCAAAGTGGACGCCACTTCAACAAGCATTGTTGGGTGCCATATCAACCTCTTGGTGTATACCTCATCAAGCCACATCACCATATGCCAAGTCACCAAGGAGAATTCAAATTCAAATGAGCTACCCACTTTTCTCTCCTCTTTTTAAGCTTAGTTATAAGTTGTTTCAACCTCCCACCCTTATAGCAGCTTAGGTTGCAACTTCCCATAAAAAGCTCCATGTAATTTGAATTTAGGTTGCAACTTTCCATGAAAAGCTCCATGTAATTTAAATTTTCAAAAGTCCCTTGGAGGCTTATAAATACTATTCCAAGCTCTCTTGTAAAGACAATTTATGATGAATGAAAGTTGAGTTTATTTTCTTCCATTTGTGTTGGCAAATGTCCTCCAAGAGGGAGTGGGTGAGAGGCCCTTAGCTACTGTTTATTTTCTTCCATTTGTGTTGACAAATGTCCTCCAAGAGGGAGTGGATGAGAGGCCCTTAGCTACTTCAAGAAAGTCATTTCCACGCCAAGATCTATTAGCCATTCTCCATCCCATCCCATCTTCCAAGGTGCAAGAAGACTCCACAAAGAAGGCCGACTAAGCTACCTCAAATCTGCCAAGATCCCCGAGAATTTCAGGTTCCAAAGAAGAAGGTCTTCCTGATGCGAAACAGATACAAGAAGTCCTGCAACTAGAGGAATCTCCTTGTCATCCAAGAACTTCATCCTTGAGTAAACCTTCTAATCTCTGATATATTAATGGCCGGGTACCTCTCTTTCAATATTTTTTGATCTAAAATATTAGAGTAACTAAGCCCTAGCCTGTGTGGTTTCTTAGCCACAAAGATCCTTTCTCTTTACTATTTTGAAGGATATTCCTTCAAGTTTAATTTAACGCGCAAATCCCTTCATGAAAATTTCTGCTCTTTTACATGAAAATGTAGCCTAGCTTCACTTCATTTTTCATTTAGTTATTACTATCTCTTTCTAGATTGCATCATTCCACTATCATCCCCCATCACCATTTTTTCTTTAAGGCATCTTCGCACTTATCAATGAATTTCTTGAGTGTAGTCTTAACATATATGTCAAAATATATCACGGATAGAAAACAATGATACATATACGTCAAAATAAGATTATGATATCCTATTTCAAAAATAATGACATCTTAGTTCAAAAATCATAACATATTTATACAAAATATGAAATTGAAAGTATTAACCCCTTGTACAAGGACTTACACATAGTCCGTGACCTCATTTATGACCCCCAAAATGTTATAAATTTCCATAGAGAAAAGAAGAATGTAATTCAAGCCTAAAAATAATAATGATAACTTATTTCAAAAATTATGACATTTTATCTAAGAAACTTTATGAAACCCTGCACAAAAAAGTGCCAAGGATGTCATCACATGCCATGTATCAGTTGTGGCCTGAATTATAAATCCCAGAATGCTATAACATGCCACGAATGCTAACGGATTACAAATATCTATCGAAACAGAACTATAACACCATAGTTTAAAAATTATGACACCCTAGTTAAAAGATTATGTCATCCCTACAGAAAACATGAAACTAAAGATGTTGACCCCTTCTACTAGAAATATCTATTGCTTGTGGACTGGATTATGACTCCCAGAATGTCATAACATGCCATGAAAAAAGAAGAATATAATTCAGGCCTAAACATAATAATATAACAATTTATTTTAAAAATTATGACATTCTATCTAAGAAACTTTGTGAAACTCCTACACAAAAACATGCCATGAATGTCATCACATGCCATGTATTAGTTGTAACCTGAATTATAAATCACAAGATGTTATAAGATGCCATAGATGCTAACAGATTATAAATATATGTTGAAACAGGATTATGATACCCTAGTTTAAAAATTATGACACCGTAGTTAAAAGATTATGATATCCTTGCAGAAAATATGAAACTAAATGTATTAACCCCTCCTACCAGGAATACCTATCACTTGTGGACTGAGTTACAACTCACAGATTGTCATAACATGCCATGAATTTTAAAGGAGTTTATATGATTTCCTAATATATTAACTTTTTCTAACTATCAAAACAGTTGGTATAATAAAGGAACAATAAAAAAAATTAATAAGATTCTATGAAGAGTTTTTAACTTCTTATTAGAGATGATATTTTGTCCTTAAGTTATAAAAGAAATCTTCAGTGGTTTATTCCAACCTAGGATCAAAATTGTTTTCTTATACTCAAAACTCAAAACACTTTTCTGAGCGAGTCCAGAATCTTCTTCATCCTCGAACACTACCGGATATATTAGATTGGAGATCTAGAGCATTTTTTCAAAGCAAGGAATAAGCTTTATCACCATTCAAAATTTGATTCCTTAAACTAGATTCTCATAGCACGTTTCGGAGCGAGGAAGAATCTTTCTTCAACCTTGGATTGATTTCTTAGACCCGAAAGCCAGAGCAGGTTTCAGAAAACTAAAATATTTAGCCAAAAGTTTCAGGAAGAATATTTTAGAATCAGCAAAATTCAAGTAAGATAGCAGAAAAAAAAGTAGGCTGAAAGAAAAGGGTATATATTTTGATCTGCACAAAAATTTCATAAAAAAGTTGAATGAATATCAATGTATGTCACACTCAAAACTTATGCCGGTATCCCTGCTATTCTGTCCCATTGCATCAAGCCATGTAGGATCGATGTAAACCAATTAAAAATGATGGTATGTAAGATTTTCTGCACCACAAGCTGTGCACAAAAAGTTTTTCATATTTTATATATGGTTGTTAGGGCTTTTTGGATTTTCTTTATTCCAAGATGTGGCTCTCCTCACATGCACGTGGCGCGGATCACATGTCAAATTCTGGCATCACATCATCTTACAAGTGGCAGTTTCACAAGCAACCTCTTTCCTTTCTTTATTCCCTTCCTTTCTTTCCAAAGAAACGAAGTGCAGACCATTGAACAATACATTAGCAAACCAGATTCCATTCATCATAGGTAGAGCAATATGCGTTGGCTCACTGATCTGATGAGTATAAAGCTTAAAGCTTAGATAGTGCTTTCAGATATGCAAGATTCCTCTTGTCACCAGGGCCATGGAGTCATCATATTTCCACACTGGTGGGATGAAATTTGTGGCCCATATCATTCATCACCACGTCCGCACAATACATGGCCATGGCAGGATTTCACATGAGCACGCCTGCTCCTTCAACATCCACAGTTGAAATCCTCCACAATTACTTTTAGTACAGTGCCAGTTTTGTCATCTTAGAGCCTGTATGGCTGGGTTGCAGTAGCCAAGTAATTACTTCCATGAGAAAAGATGGGAAGAGAGTTTAAATTTAATTTAGCAGGCAACCATCAAGGAGTCCATCATTTTATCCTCCATTTTTTCATGCAAGTAATGCGTGGATGTGATCATTCGGACAACGCTTAAACAAGATTTTAGTCATGGTGGGTGGCATCCCGTCTTCTCTCCACGGTCTTCTTGGATGATAGACATTAGCTGTTCAAAAACGGCAGGTACTTCAAGTTCATCTGTAAGGAACCAGCCGAGGAGAGAGTTGTGAGGCCACTTCCTTGATGGACTTTTTCTCTGAGTTTGCTTCCAATGCCATCAAAATCCTGTGGACTCGTAGTGCAGTGCAAATTTTGCACGTGCATTGCGTGCTTGTCCTAGAAATGAGAAAAATATGAGTGGGTGCTTCCGATCCACCGGACAATTTACTTTTCCAGTCCCAGAAATAATTATATCTCCCAAAGTAGTGTGGAATACATCATACGTGACGCAAATATCTCTCTTTTTTTTAATCTTTCATTCACTTTATCTTCTCCAATTCATGTTGCCATTTTTTAATGGCATTTTATCTTCCCATGTGGCGTATAAAAGAGACGGAGAATGACGCATGTCCTTCTTGAAAGAGTTGGAGTTGGACGGGGACTTGTATCCCTCTATAATTTTTTTTTTTTTAAGGAGAAATCACAGATCCTTCAAGTTTGGCTCATCTGTATATTGTCGAAAAAAAAGTACATAAATATCAGAATTATTCTTCAAATTTGTCTAAAAAGGTTTGAATGAAAGTTAAACCATCTTAATTTTATAAAAACAAATTCAATCTTTCACTTAATAGCACAATACGTTAAGGAGCAGGCGTATATAATGATTTTTTTTTTTGGGTACAAAAACGGAAGTTTTAGAATTTTTTATTTTTTGTTTTTTTGGGTCAATATATAAATGAGGGAGACTTGTGGGTCTCACTAATAATTACTTCTTTATATTCAAATAAATTGAAACTTTTAACATTTGATTGGCATCGCATCCCTTCCCCCCAACTGTTCTTTGTTCACATGCCACAGCCACCGCAAAGACTGTCATTGCCTCCTTGGCATATGCCTGGCTTTTATCTATTCAAACAGTATCTAACATCGCCTCCAACCTCAGCTCCCTCCTTTAATGTCCCTTTTCTACTACCACTTGATTCCAAGTGATGAAGCTGCCTCTTCTACCAACTAATATGAAGCTCTCTTTTCTTCTCCTCCTTAGCTCCCTATCTCCTCAGCTTGTTCTACCTCTCCCAGTCCCAGTCTTGTCCTCACCATGCCATTTCCCTGCTGTTATTAATCTGGGTGACTCGAATTCAGACACAGGCGAACTGTCGGCGGCTTTCGGGCCGGTCCGCACACCGTATGGCGAGACCTCCTTCAGGATGCCTGCTGGGAGATACTCGGATGGCCGCCTTATTATCGACTTCATTGGTGATTGTCTCCCTTTTATCCAATATAAATTAGTTGCCACTCTAGCAATCATTTTGCATGATCAGTACTCGGATCGATCATTTGGAGTTCTTGTTACCAATGGTTAAATTTGATGCGTAGCTTTTGTGACTTAGAGATCACTAATTAAAGCCCATATTTATGTTACTCATGAAGATTAATGGAATCTCAGCACTGATCCACTGCAAATTATCTGATTAAACTTGTGGACGCATCTTTTTTGTCAACTCTTCAGCTGAAAGCTTCGGATTGCCTTACCTCAATGCCTACCTCAATTCGTTGGGCACGAATTTCCGCCATGGCGTGAATTTTGCATCTGCAGTGGCTACAATTTTGGCACAGAACATAACTCTTGCTCAGGGTGGATACAGTCCCTTCTCACTAGATGTGCAGCTGGATCAGTTCTTGCAGTTCAAATCCCGGTCCCAAATGATCTATGAGCGAGGCAAGTCCTAGTTAATCTAAACTTGCAATTGTCTGCATCGAAGTTTAGCAGTTGGGTTCTACTTCTATAAATTTATCAAATTTGTAGGAGGAGTTTACAAGAAATTGATGCCCAGAAAGGAGTACTTCTCTCAAACACTGTATACATTTGATATTGGTCAGAACGACATCACTGCCTTCTATTTTCTTAAAATTTCAGCAAATGACTACCTCCCAAATGCTTTAAATGAGTTCTCATCGGTCATAAAGGTGTGGACGAATTAAAAACAGATGAGCTATTTCTATTTTCTCCCACCTATTAAGCATATATATGATCTTGCTGTCACTGTTAGCCTATTTGTCTTTTACTATCTATTGATATGAGAAAGAGATGATGTATGGCTTGCAGAGCATCTATGAAGAGGGAGGGAGGTCATTTTGGATACACAACACAGGTCCTCTGGGCTGCCTTTCTTATGCTTTGTTACGAATGCCCCCCAGGATCAACAGTTGGACTCTGCTGGCTGTGCTATTCTTTACAATGAATTAGCCCAGCAATTCAACAGGATGCTCAATGAAACATTGATCCAGCTAAGAAAGGATCTTCCTCTTGCTGCGATTACATTAGTCGACATATACTCCGTCAAGTACAAGCTCATAAGTGAAGCCACAAAGCATGGTAGGTGAAGCCTGAAGCACTATTAGTGCGACCAACCTGCTTACAGCTTCAAGATGACGTTGCGATCAGAAATTCATTGCCATTTCATATTAATTCATTTCCTTTTTCAACATCTTTTCTGTACCCTTTGTCATGCAGAAAGAAAGAACATAATCTGACCATCTACTAAAACTTTAAATGGTTTCAGGATTTGAGCATCCACTTAGAGTTTGCTGTGGATATGGTGGAGGTGAGTACAACTTTGATTTCAATGTGAGGTGCAGCGATCCAGCCGAGGTGAATGGCACTACTGTTCTACTGGGTAAGGCTTGCAAGGATCCCTCAAAAAGCATCATTTGGGATGGAATTCACTACACAGAGGCTGCAAACAGGTGGGTGTTTGATCAGATTAAAGGTGGGGCATTTTCAGATCCTCCTGTTGGATTGAGCATGGCATGCCGCAGGGTGATGCCATGAACGTACTGAACCGCCTTATATAATGCATACCATAAGCCACCAATGAAATTGTGAGCAACCATCGTTGCACTGCACTGTCCACAGATATGTACCTTCTTAAACTGGTGATGCCACTAGGATGTGAACATTATAAAATTCCAAAGCACCAATTTTAAATTGTGATGCTGTTGATAATATAATTGGAGAGATTCAGTACTAGACAGTTGTTATATTAAAGGCAAGCACAATATCAACATGCTTTCCAAGTGATAGAGGAAAAGTGAGGGGTGTGACCCCAAAAAATTGTGTCATTGTGATTTTCTTTTCCATAAAGATGAAAAGTTTACTTTTTGGGCACCAAGGGAACATCTTGGTAGTACTGCAAACTTTTGTATAGCTCAAGGAACTTTTCTTCTTTGGGTGACTGATGCCCTGTTTTAATCTCAGAAAACCATCTTAATTAATTGATATATCATCACTCATTTTCATAGACAGTGACTGCAACTGTGTGGTACCGTCCTTGATGATAGGAAAAGCAAATTGGAATGGGAACCATATAAACCGGTTGTAATTTTATATGAAATTCCCAGGAGACATACGTGTATAGGAATAATATCTTTCTTGAATGGTTGCAGACAGCAATTATCGCATTCCTACAACTTTGTGGATTCAATATACTAGATACTTCTAGTTAATGGCTTTTGATCAATCTCTTTGATCTTCTTTCAGGTGATTTGAAGATTAAACAATCAACTCTAGGGAATCTTCAGTAACTAATAGATATTTAGTACGTTAGGTAAGCATTCTTCTAGAGGTATCATCCAGCTAACTTTGTTCCTGAGGTCACTAGCATAACATGCAAACCAGAGAATAAATGCATTCCATCCCTTCACAAAATGTGAAGAACAAGACCACTTGGAACTTGATTCCATGTACCTGCAACACCTGATCTGAGAGGGAGCTAAATTAAAGGCTACTGTCAATACAAGCTAAGAGCAGAATGGATGCAGTTTGTTAGAAGGATGCCTTGGTTTCTTTTGATGCTTTAGTGTTTCAATTGGAGATCCAGATCAACATTTTAGAGGTGGAAGTAAATTGATGGCTGGAGTTTGCTTTTGGGAAAAAAAAAAAAAAGAAGTAAAAGCATCCTTTTGGTCCTCAAACATTCAGCTGTTCCAATGTATCACCCTAATATCCCGTTACGAGCTGGATACTAACTTGCTATGTAATATAAGTAATGGGTCATGTATTTGCTTCAGGACAACATATCAGCTATTTCATCAATTTTAATTAACTCCATATAATGAAAGATAAAAATGCAACATTCTTAAGACATGAGCAACTAAACTGTCATAATTGAATAGTTTAGGGAACAAAATGAATTTTGAGTGAAAGTTTAAGGACCACTGTATATTGTAGTCAAAAAGAATACATAAAATCTTGATGGCTAAAGGAACAACATTGGATTCAAACTTTGGTTATGGTTTTCATGAAATGAAGCATACGCCATATAATATTCAAAACCATGTCTTAACTATAGAGAAATGATGATTTTGATGTGATACTTCTCTTCAAGTGTTACGGTTACTCTAGTGGAAGAAAGTAAGCAGTTTTTTTCAACTCAACTCATCTAAGCTTTTTTCAATTACATGAGGTCAGCTACATGAATCTGCTTTCTCCATTTTGCTCTCCATTTTGCTCTATCAAGACTAAATCGATAATTAAATTATAAATAATTATATTTTTTAATTATTTTTATCATGTTAGCTAATGTCTATCTTACTAGAAAATATTAGGACTCAAGATGTATAGTAGGAGCCAACCAGATATGTTACTGTGTTCTTCTCTTTTTGAAAGAGGTGATAGCATCACCACCACATTTCTTCCAAGAAGAGAAAATCATAAGATAGGAGTGATAATTTTTTTTTTTGGCATCACTAGGAGAATGACAGACTTGTGGGAACATGCCTGTGAGCTATTCACACTTGAAAATAAACCTTATTTTTATAATTTTGTTGCATTAGGCGTTTTAATTGAATTACGCATTTCAGGTCATTTTAGTAGTACTTCAATTATCACTCGAGTTATACACTAATTAAATTTGAAAATCAAGATACATCTTGAAATAAACAACATAATCTCAAGGCTGGTTGGGTAATACATAAGGCTGGAAAATATGAATCACTCTCAAAATATAACTAAAAGAAATATCAAAATATTGATATGCAACCTATATGTACAATATGTATCTCAATGTTAGTTGAGTTATATACACAACCAATAAAACGCATCAGCATCACCAACAGATAAATCAGTGCGTGCTTATCTTTAATTGGATAAATATCAAATGATACCTAAAATCATTAAATATTGAATATTTTCATTAATTCATAATATTAAGCAATACCTAACATTGAAGGCTAATGTCATGATCTATTAAACCAACCTAAACATGATGCATGCTAGCAACGACTGCCTCAAGATACAAAATCTCCATCATCTCAACTCAACTCAACTCAACTAAGTCTTTTTCAACTACATGAGGTCGACTACATGAATTTATTTTCTTCACTCTACTTTATTTAGGATCAAATTGATATTTAAATTATAAATAGTTATATTTTTTAATTATTTATGTTCATACTAATTTAAATTTATTTTTATATTTATTTTTATCATAAATTATTAAAAGATCACACTCTAAATACGTGGCATGTATCCTGACATCATAGCATCATGGAGCCCAATCCAATCGGGTGATTGATAAACCCTAGATTTGGGTCACTCAATGGCTAGAGCTCAAACCAAACCTTTTGTCATTAAGTTTAAGCGCTTGGACAAATTGGTCATTCCACCTAACCATAGAAGCGCCCCTCTCTCTCTCTCTCTCTCTCTCTCTCTCTGGAGCGAGCCTTCGAGGAGTAGGGCATCGGCCAAGGGAGAGAGAGGAGAAGACAGGTGGATCGATGGCCAAGCCTTTGGGACCGACGGGGGAGTTCTTCCGGCGGAGGGACGAGTGGAGGAAACACCCGATGGTAGGCAACCAGGTGCGCCACGCCCTCCCGGGCCTCGGCACAGCCCTCGTCGCCTTTGGCATCTACCTCGTCGGCGAAACCATCTACAACCGCGTCCGCCGCCCCGATCCCCACTCCTCCCACCATTAAATCAAAAACCTAAGTTCGATATCTTCCCTTTCTTTTTTGTTAAAAAGATGATCTTTTGATACGATTCTTTGAAATGGTAGATATGTTCTTCTTTTCTTGATTTAGGATTAGTTTCTGAATGTTTTGCTGATTTTTCCCTTTTTTAGATGGTCTGTTAAAGATCAATCGGGAAAATTGAATATTTTTTACTCTTCTTTTTTAAATCCAAAAAATTGACCCTTCCTTTGATTAAAGATCGGTTGTATATATTGGCCGGCCTTTTCTCTATTGATAATTCTCTGTGTTTTCCGCATAGTAATTAATTCAATTTAGGGTATGATCTTAGCTAAACCTAATGAATGACATAGTTTAGCTGATGCAAATTGGGGATTGCAAATGGCATTTAGTAGTGAGATTTTGTGCATCATGAAGGGTTTTTTTTCTCCCAAAAGTGTGAAGGGTATTGTTATTCTGAGTGTAAATGTTAGCTCTAACAATATCCAAATGGGAAGAGTGAATTGTTATTTGGCCATGGCCAAATAATTGGGGCAGTATATATGTCTCAGACCATTGCTTATAGATTGTTTTGGGAATCTGCTAAATGAGTTCCTGCTTTTGATGATAATTAAAAGGTTTTGCTAAATGCTTGGAGGGAAGATTAAGTAGTATTAGTCTGATTGCTCCTCTCCTCGGTGATGAAGCTTTAGACAAATGTTGCCCAACAGTTGTGAAGAAGAACTAAAGTCTGGATGGTGTTATTTCCCAACGGTTGCATCAGAAGAGAACCCATAAAGATTATACAAATTATGTTTGATTTTTAAAGGGACCTTTATGGAATTCAAATGTGTTGGCATTAGTTTGGAAATCTTTGTTGGGAAAAATATAGTGCATAAACTCTTCAAAGTTATAATTTTTTTAATCAAATCCAAAACTGGTTTCCTAAAAAGTCTTTCATGTCAAATTCCATTCTCTTTTTGTCAGCCAACAAATGCGCTTATTTAGATATGGTGCATGAAAAAGTCTTTGTACACCGCTCTGGTGCAGGATGGCTTGCACCAAGCGTGGTGATTCGTCCGCACGTGGGCCTATGCATCTATGGTGTGAGACCCATGAGCAGACCCCCCAGCATGGTCCCATGCGCAAGCGAATCATCACGCCTGATGCAGGCTATCCTGCACTAGAAGCAGTGCACAAATACTTTTCCTATGGTGCACTCAGTGAGCTAGAATACCAGTAGAAAGTAGAAAGTTGCCAGTTGCGTCTCCATGGTGAAAGGTGCATGGATTTCTGGAGGGCTTCTCGTTAAAAGCTAAGTTCTAGGTGGTCTTCTTGTGGTGACTTACTCGTAGGCCTGAAAGAGAGAAACCAGGATCAAGTATCACTCCTGAATCAACTCACTGGTCTATTGAATAATTTTTGCCTCTTTATATGTACATAGAACGTATAAATTGTTTGATCCTAAGAACAGTTTCATCAAATAAACATCTTTTTCTGCTCTTTAAATTGCTTTTTTAGTTAATCTGGTGTTGTCTCGTGTATTGATAATTATCTGCAAGATCTCTTGGAAAAACCACTAAATACCCATAAGATTGTAAAATTGACACCTAGTAATGAATGCCTTGTACTTTTCAATGAAGGAGGCTGTACTATTCCCAGTGTCCTGTAATGCAAAAACTATTTTGGCTCTTTTGCTGGATTATGTCTTAGTAGTTGACATATCTACGAAGTCCAACTAAAGGTCTTGGCCTAAGGGGTTAATTGTCTCCAAAGTTAACTAATTGGTACTTACACAATCTATTGCCGACAATAGATGGGGAAAGAAAGTGTCACTAACCGAGCTTCTAATATGCTTGCCCCCCGCATGGAAATCCACGCATCTTGAGAAGGATGATGGGATTTAATTACTTCATCTATGCATCAAGGAGCTAACTTCCATACATCCTCCTTAAGGTTTTTGACTTTTTCATGGACTAACAATGTGTAATTTACTTCAAAATTTTAATAAAATCCTTCATCCATTAATAGATACAGATCTGTCTGGGCTCTGAAAATACTCCTCTAAAGAGTGGAACTATAGGTTTTTTTCACATAGAAATGCCAGTTTCTTCATTATGTTTTATTAGTGGTTTTTGACCATTGGCTTTGTTTCAATACTAAGCCTTGATAAAGGTATCGCAATTAGGGCCATGCTCTCATCAAACTCCCAAGCTTATTAGTTGTAGGTACAATCTCAATCCATGAAATGGTGCTTCTTAATGTCACTTATGCATTCCTGAAGATTTATGCTAACTATCAGGCTCCTCCAATTGGGCAGCATTTTAATGTTTTGTGTGAAGGTTGGTAGGTGCCTTTAGAAGAGTGTGAGGCATCTACTGAAGAAAAGGAGCCTTATAGCTGCCCTGCCAATCTACATTTTTTCTCTTTTTCCATTTCCTTCTAGGAGGGGGGAGGGAAGAAAACCTACCCAAAATATCACCCAGCCAATCTACTTGTGAGCTTTCACCAAAATGATTTTGAGATTCTGGTTATTATTTCTTTCCTTGTTCATCTGAGATTGCTCTTTCAGACAATCTCATTCAGGTCTTGAATTACTTAAAAGATAAATACTGACTTCTTGTAGTTGTACTCTATATGAAGCTCTTGGCTTTAAGTTCTTTCAAGTTTTTGTTAGCAATGAATACTCAGTTAAAAGGCAAATATTGTTGCAACTTTATAAGGACTTTATGGTATGTTATTGTGAGAAAAATTCAGGAAGCCTGTGTTATGTGAAAATGAATGTTTAAGAAGGATTCACAGACCCAAGCCCATGTAGACGCAATAAAATTCTGTAACATCAATAAGATTCCTTGACTACATAATCCATTTTCCTGGTTAGGAATGTTTTACATATTTCTACTTTTACCACTTTTCTTTGTTAACAGCTGATGTCTGCTGCATATCACCTTGAAATTTTTAGGCCCTCGAGTCACTTCTCTGCATATTATTGAAATTTCTAGAAATTTAACTATTCTTGTATTTTGCATCATGAAGTTAAAGGTACTTGCTTCACATTTTTTTAATCTGTATTTGCGTTAGGTTGCCAACAGTCAGCTTAAAACTCTAGCAGATCCCCTAAAACATGAATCTACTAAATCAAGATATGCGAAGGAGTTGAGTTGTTTAGTGATTTGTTGTTCTGATTTTTTTAATAGATTTAATATTTTTATATTTTAAGAATGTTTTTTCTTTTTCTGCAGGTGAGGTTGTGGCCTAAAAAAAAAAAAAAAAAGAAATCTGGGACCACTAGTCTTTTCGTTTTCATCAACGTGTTATGTGTACATGATCCTTGAACTTGTCTGAGGATTTTATGTGAACCAGTTTTCATAATTTCCCACCAGAGAACCTTATTGCTGCTTTACTTCAAAATAATTGTGTTCTCAAATTTATGAAACATGATATGTTTTCCTTTTGTACTCTGGTTCTAATGATCTTGCAGGAACAAAAGCATGGAAAGAAAGATGGAAAGAATGCAAGCAGTTCTCATGCAATGTCAAAAGGACACCCATCAGTATGTAGTGCCTTCTAGGTAGTATATTCAACATATCAAGTGGCAGGCCAAAACATCATCATGAAAGAATTATCACAAGACATGGGGATCAAGGATAATCTTTATTTGCACGAATTATGCCCTTCGCCTTTGTTTTGTTCTGGCATTTTTATGCACCTTCCTTTCTCACCACTCTCATGACACTTGTCCATCTCATGAAATACAGAGGAACAAAGCTTAGAACCTACTTGTCAATCTCATAAAATACAGAGAAACAAAGCTTAGAACCTGTATCACTATCAACACTGAAAACAGCTCCCACCATACGCATAATGTTGTTTGAAGAGCTTTTGAGGTTTGAGAAGTTAAAGCTATGCCAGGTTGGGGTTTGCCAGGTTGTTGGGTTGGTGTTGGTTGGTTGAGTTGTATAGATGCTGTTGAGAGTAGAGAACGGGAACACCGCTGAGGAGAGGTCAAGGGTTTAGAGAGGCCCTTGAAAACCCCAACCTATTATTTTCCTCAAACCAAACTGATCGATTAAAAGCCTGATGTTGGACCTCAACCACATTAGCTTAGCCTCAGCAGGTAAAGATTATAATACGTAAAAAAAAAAAAAACATGGCGTTAAGATATACATGTAACCGGTAATATTTAATATAAGCACAAAAAAAAATTCATAAATCAGAAATCGTATTTAGAGTGCATTCTGGCAGTTCTTAAAAGACCCGTTCTTATGTAAGCCTAACAATAACAAAATATTCCTCAGGTCTATGATGACAATTCTTGATTCAATCCGACCTCCAGAGGGGAAGAAAAGGTCGTTGCTTCATAATAATATCCTATCAAAAGAGGGAAAAATATTGATAAAACAAACAGTAATCTAATTGAATCAATTATCAAACTCACAACCTCACTAATGACTGGTAGACCAGCTGATGCTAGCCAGGTTGCCAAATTACCTTTAAATACTATTGTATGTGTTAATGTCTTGGCAGCTACGTCAAATCAATAAATTGTTGAAAGAAAACAGAAAATTACAATAGAAATATACTGCCTCTATCGAATCAGTCTTGATTACCACAAGCATTATTGTATTTGAATTCTGAGTGCATAACACTATTTTGGCAAGAAAATAAGAATAAATTATCACTAAATGAATTAACTTCGAAGGGCAAAAGATCAGAGAAGAGGAGGAAAATAAGAAATAAATTTAAGGCTCAGATTAATACGTCGGAAAGATAACCACATATAACATCTGCCAACTAATCAAAACAAGTAAATCACCAAATCAGCAGTTGCCTCCCCCTTCCAGCAACTCATGAAAAAAAGAGTTAGGCCATCCAAGCTTCATTATAAAAACACATTATGAAAGTTGTAACACAAAAAAAGAGAGCATTTTTTCAAAAAGAAGAAGAAGAAGAAGAAGAAGAAGAAGACAGTGAAGAGACAATCAAATGCAGCTGCAGTAATTATAAAATGCAATTCTCTCACACTACACACCATACACAAAATAAGATAACAGTATAATGAAAAATTGCCATAATGAATAACAAAAATAAAAATGAAGAGCTAATAGTTTATTGTGTAGCATCATCATGCAAGCCAAGTTCAAATCAAATGGCTGCCAGTAATAATCGCCCCAAAAATATGAAAATACCAATCAAGATTAAAATAAAGCGCAGGAAAACAAATGGAAAAAAATGCATTTACAATCAGAAAACCAAAAAAACCTGAAATAACTCTGCACAATCATAACCATTCTACAAACCACAACCAACAAGTTAATAAATTGCAGCAACAGAAATGCCCTACTTAATTCCCATGACCAGTCTCTCTACCTCTTGGAAGCAAATGGAAAAAGCATAAATACCAATATATCATAGAAGCCTACAAGTGACTCCTGTCTAATAACACACACAAGAATGCAAAGTAGATCATAACCATACGATCAATTGTTTTTGAATTATAACTCACCTAAAGGAAGAGTGCCCAACATTTCTTCATTCAAAATCCAGGAAGACAAATGTCAGCCCCCTCTATTTAAGTTATGGCAATAAATCACAAGCCAACAAATACTAAGACCAAAAATAAGAATGCAAGGGCATTAGATAGCTCTGGAACAAAGTCATGCTGCATTCATCGCCAATATAGCCCTAGGCATTTATGTGAGAATTGAACATCAAACCAAGGCCAAACCAATAGCAATGAAGTACAAGAAAACAAGAAAATAGTCAGAATACCAAGACCAAATACAATTTAAAAAACCAACCAACCCACAAAAGTAAGAAAATGCACTCACCACCAACTGAAAACAGCAAAAAGAGAACAAACAAGAGGGCAACAGGAAATGACCACTGCTGCCAACTCTCCTTTACCCTCCCTCCCTCGGTTAACAGCAGGAAAGAGAGCTCAATGGCAAACATCGCCAGCTCCCTTTATTGCCATCGAATAGCAATGGAAAGGGAGGGAAATGGAAAATAAACACCTCTACCAAGTTCCCTTCCTTGAGGAGACATTCAGGTCCTTCAGGATTACGTGGCCTCTCAATATTTCCTAGGCCACCCATTCCAAAGGATTGGCTGCCTTTGCATAGGTTTCTTTCATCAACCCTAAAATTATTAAGAATAGGATTGTAAATGAAGAAGTAATTGGTGGGAAAGAAAAAAAAAAAAAAAAAAAAAAGCCTTAGGATGGAGAACCTTACAAAGGTACAGTATATGTTGACATCCTCTCAATAAGTGTTTCCAACAAGGATTATGGCGATGCCAGAAAGTAGTTGATGCCACTGGCTCATGACCAAACCTGTTGCATCATTCAATATAAGCAAACAGCAAGAAGATGAAGACTCCTTTGACTGGCTTGATGTCATGAAACTGATATTTTACGTATCGGCCAAAACAAGAAGGGACAAGCAGCAATCTCCAATGAAGTTGGCAAAAGTAACACTCTTTTCTCTCAAAAAGAACTTAAAGGATTTCCAAGGATGAGGTCAGTGTTTCAGCTCATCTCTATCTCCTACATACTCCCAAACGCACTGGCTGACAATGGAAAATAGGATGGCCTGCACACCGGCTTTACTTCATAAATGCCATACTTTTACTGGCTATGACAAATTATAGCAATATTTGTAATAATGAACAATATATGATAAATGCAAGTAATAGGTTCCAGGAAAATCATGCCATCAGCCGCATATCCTTAGTTAGCTACAAGTGCCATAAATATGCAAGTCATGACAATTTGTTGTTTCAAATATATTGATATTCACAGAATGCATTAGGCATATCTCTATGGTGACAAATGATTTGTCAAGTTCATGCTCACCCTTTTCATTTAAAAAGATAACCAGTTATGCTGGGATAATTATAACTCCAATCTTTTTCTCCCCTTTAACAAATCAGCTCATTGACAAGCTGACTACTACAACTAAAAACATAAGGGGAAGTGTAACGACCGGGCCACGGGCCCGTTTCGTTACAAGAAAGCAAGACGGACAAGATCCACACCAACTTGGGCCACCACAGCCCAAAAAGGATCCAATTGGTGCCTTGTCCTTCTTGCTTAACCGGTTATAAACCACTCAATCAATTCCTAATTTCCCAATATGGGACTATTGGAGGGGCATCACAATCTACTTACAGAGGCGATGTCCTCGTCGTCAGGGGCAATTGATCACAACCACCAGGTAGGCAAGATTCTAGAGGTGGCCCCCACAGGTTCAAGAGGTAGCTCCCATCCCCCATGGATGTAGCACTTGCCCTGTGTGGCACTTAGCTCCTGCACTTCTGACTGGTGCATGGCTCTGATACCATATTATAACGACTCAGACCCACGGGCCCGTTTATATCAGAGCCATGCACCAGTCGGAAGTGCAGGAGCTAAGTACCACACAAAGCAAAGTGCTACATCCATGGAGGATGGGAGCCACCTCTTGAACCTGTGGGGGCCACCTCTAGAATCCTACCTGCCTGGTGGTTGTGTTCAATTGCCTCTGGCGACGAGAACGTCGCCTCTGTAAGGGGGTAGATTGTGAGCCCTTCCCAATAGTCCTATATTAAGAAATTTGGAATTGGTTGAATGGTTTATAACCGGTTAAGAAAAAGGACAAGGCACCAATTGGATCCCTTTTTGGGCTGTGGTGGTCCAAGTTGGTGTGGACCTTGTCCGTCTTGCTTTCTTGTAACGAAACGGACCCGTGGTCCCGGGTCGTTACAGGAAGCAAACGAGAGGGCAAGAGAAAATAATCACTGCCACCAACTCCCCTTCCCCCTCATTTAAACAGCAAGCTTAAGGCTCACCAATCGTGGATCATGGTCGCAACTGAAAGCATGCAAAAGAGAGGGCAGTGGAAAACAATCACCACCTTCAATTCCATTAACCTTTCTATTAAAAAGAGAAAGAGAGTGCAATGGCAAACATTCCCACTAACTCCCCTTCACTTTGGTCAATATGGTAATGAAAAGGGAGCGCACGAACAAGATCAGGTGAGAGAAAGATATCAACCCAGGTCGCTAGCGTCAACCTACAGTGACTTTATCACCTGAGCCAGCTCGCACCCTCCCCTCTTCAATGCTGGCAGAGATTTTCAGGATTATGAGGCCTCTCCGTGTTTCCTCAACCAAGCATTTAAGGAGACTACATAACTTTACATATGATTCTTTTCATTCAGCCTAAGAAAATTAAGAATAGTTAGTAAAAGCAGAAGAACATGCTTTGAGATGGACAGTGTTACAAAATATCATGTGTGGTCATTCTTCTGAGTACTGTTCCCAAAAAGGATTTTTGGCAGGCTAGATATTTGGCAACACCTCTGTAAACATATTGCCAAAGCCAAAAAGGGATGAGTAGCATTCACCAGTGAAATTGGTGGATGGAATCTCCCCCCACAACCCATAAACATCAGGTAACCAATTCAAATAAAGCATTGAGTAGTTTGAGCATGAGAGCTGAAAAACTCCTAAACCAAGCATTTAAGGAGACTACATAACTTTACATATGATTCTTTTCATTCAGCCTAAGAAAATTAAGAATAGTTAGTAAAAGCAGAAGAACATGCTTTGAGATGGACAGTGTTACAAAATATCATGTGTGGTCATTCTTCTGAGTAGTGTTCCCAAAAAGGATTTTTGGCAGGCTAGATATTTGGCAACACCTCTGTAAACATATTGCCAAAGCCAAAAGGGATGAGTAGCATTCACCAGTGAAATTGGTGGATGGAATCTCCCCCCACAACCCATAAACATCAGGTAACCAATTCAAATAAAGCATTGAGTAGTTTGAGCATGAGAGCTGAAAAACTCCTAAATTAGTATATTAAAAACGTACTTCAGAGATCATTTTGCAAGAACAACTTATAATTTATAAATAAAAATGTATTCACGTATACATTTTCAAGTAGATCGCAGAGTCACCTTTCTTTCAAGTTCCCCATTAAGGACTTCACTTTCTGCTACAAAATTCCTCAAGACAAGAAATCAACTATCAGGCTTTCTTTGAGTATATAATTCTCTTTAACGCCACTCTATTTTGAATCTCTCATTTGGTAGCCACCATCTTCATAATATAAATCTGTAGTTGGTCGCAACGAAATCCTCTTCCCCTTGAAACTTCTATTTCTGCTAGTATTCCTTCCAATTCCCACCATCTTGCCACTTTCTCCTTTGCCAGTAGCCTCAATTTTGTGCAGACTCCTATCGCTACGGTTCATCAAGATACCATTTGGTTTGATATCAGCATCTTTGCCTTCAAGAGAATCCATAAGAACATCATCCTTTTTCCAGACCATCTGATTCTCCATTGCACTGCTATCCTCACGACCAAATTTTCTTGCACAAATTGAATTTCCTGAGCTTGAATGCACATTCTCAGCAGATTTATCAGTTCCTCCATCCAGCTCCCTGGCCTCAACATCCACAGTCTCTGATCCAGCTCCTCCTTTCCAATTTGAAGACCTCCTAGATCTCCTCCTACTGACACCACCCCTCCCCTTGCAATCCAGTCATCAAACCTTAGCTCCTCTCCACCCTGTGAACCATGTTCTCCCAATGACTCCTTGGACCCTGTGGCAATCCCGTAAGGCTTCACACTGTGAACCACTCCCTTTGGGAAGAACCTGGCGGACGGTAACCCATCGGGTGCCTGAAATACCTGGGGCCATCCTTCTCAGTCCACATATCGAACCCACCAGGTCGCTGGAACCGGTCAGCCAATGCCTTAACCTGCTCATCGGCGCTCACTGAGAAGAGGTTTGGCGCCCTTTCAACAACCTCCCATGGCCGCTCAAGCTCCGAGATGGCAGCCTTAAGCTCTGCTCGCTTCCTCATCTCATAAAGCTGGCGTTCCCGGCATAGCCGAGCCTTGAGGAGCTGCTTCGCCTTCTTCGCCTGCATCCGCTTCCACTGCCACTTGGACACACCGCCCGGGAATGTCCGCGGGCCACCGCCCATCCGAATAATGAGGCTTGAGGAGGGGCTCGGAGGTTTCACCGGGAAGGAACAGAAGCCGAATTGCTCGGCACCGGACAAAAATCTAATGGACGACATCGACCGATCGGTCGGCCTTGGGATTGCAACGGTTGCTGGAAGGATTGCCGTCGCCATTGTTCACAGCTCTCTTCTTCAAAGGGAGAAAATAAAAGTCTTATTTTTTTCCCTGTATTTACTTCTTTGAAGAAGAATACCTGACCAAAGAAACTCCAAAATCAGGAAAGCTCTAAACTTTTCAAAACTTAATCACGATAATAACTTGGTTAATTTTGAGGTTTCCATTGCGTCTTGCCCCTGTTTTGAAGAAGAAAACTTATATAGATAAAAAAAAAATGGGGAAAAAATGAAAAATTAACCAAAAAAGGGCTGAGAGTAGGATGAGGAACTCGAGCGAAGAATCGGGTAAAATAGAAGAACCAGGACCAGAAAACAAGAAATTCGAGGCACAAGAGTGGTGGGAAAAGGGCGAGAAAGTTCGAGAGTAAACCCTAGCACAGAGCCAAACAACCCTTATGGGATCAATGGGATCGTCGTCCATCAGATCGAGAGTCTCTCGCTTTCTAATTCCAAAACCCTAGTTCTTCGATCCAGAAAGGGGATGGAGGAAGACGAGGGCTTTGTTTATGGGAATTGGGATTAAAAATAGGGAAGAAGCAAATAACGAAGGAGATGGAATTACTATTCTAAGCGCTGGAATAGTAGTTCCCGGTGAGCGAATGAGCAAAAAAAATAAGAGGTGGTGGAATTAAGCGTACCTTTCAGAGAGAGCAGAGCAACGAGGACGAAATGGGGAGGGAGACGAGGATTGGGAGGAGGTTTTGGTTTGGATATCCACCGGATTTGGGGTTTAGGGAGCTTGCATTCGCACCGCAAAATATTACTCTGTACACCCTCTTTAAAAAAAAAAAAAAAAAATCAGTTACTCTATGCACCCTCAAACTTCTCTCTACACCCCCTAAAAAAAATTTTAAACTACCCCTTTCCCTTCTTTTGCTTTGCGCCCACGCACACGCACACATACACTCACACCCTCCTTCCTCCTCTTCGCCAATGAGTTCTCCTTTTCTAATACCAGCAGACAGTAGTAGCCCTTTCTTTGATATCAAGTGAGTTTTTTCTCTACCTCCCTTCATCATCCTTTACCTCCCTCCCTCGCCCAAACATTCTGGCACAGGCACGGCCTTCGTCTCTCTGTTTGGCCCAGTAAGGCCAAACAAGTAACACATATGTTCAACCAACACGGCCAAACAGAATCATACTATTCAGTCCTGTTGGGTCAAACAGATTTTCTTGGCTGAACATGGGGCTCTGTTCGGCCTGAACAGAAGATTTAATTTTTTTTCTTTTAAGTTGTTTTAACATAAAAATTGATATTTAGTTAAAATTTATATATTTAATAAATTTATTATTTAGTTTAATATAATAGTTTATAGTTGTTTTAAAAAATAAATTTTTTAGTAATATAATAGTTTAAAGTTTAATATATAGTTTATAGTTTAATATAATAGTTTATAGTTTAATATAATAGTTTAATATAATACTTTATTGTAATAGCTTAATATAATAGTTTATAGTTGTTTTTAAAAATAATTTTTTAGTAATATAATAGTTTAAAGTTTAATATAATATTTTTAGTTTATATAATAGTTTAATGTAATAGTTCATAGCTGATTTTAATTTTTTTTTTATTTAATCTTGCGTATGAATACTGGTTAATATCATATTTCTGATATGGATGCTGGTCCCTCACGAGTTAGACCCACGACTAACGTCGTGGTAGGCATATTAAGCCTGAGGTTCCTGTTGCACCATCGCCCCCAGCTGAGACAGTAGACGAGGACATGCCAGCTATGGATGTTGAAGATGAAGCGGATAGACCATGTCCATGCAGTCTAGAGGATGGGGTCTATCCTTAGTAGTTTCAGGACACATATAGCTCCATCTAGAGGCAACAAGTATTGTTTGTTTGTTATTCTATTATATTTCCTTTAATGTATTATTACGATATTATTATATAAATTATTAATATTATCCATTTATGTTACGAACGGCCCCACTGAAGTGCATGAACCATGCTGCCAAGGTAGGTGAATGGAAGTGGTGGGCATCAGGGCAATCCAATAGGAGATTCAGAGCAATAGTTCAGCAGTCGGGCCTGGTTAAACTAGTGCACTATTATTATCTATTCACTGATAAAATTCTTGTTTTGGGCTTCATAGAGAGGTGGCAGCCCGAGATGAACACTTTCCATCTTTCCTTTGGCGAGATGACAATCACATTAGATGACGTAGCCGTCATATTAGAGATTAATGTCACGGGTGCCTCAGTATTACGATTATTATAGGATGAGTGATCGGAATGCTGAGGACCTACTAGTGGAGCTGTTAGGTGTGTCATAGGTAGACGCACATCAGGAGGTGCTATCAGTACACGGTCAGTCTGTGAGGTTAGAGTGGCTGAAGAGTCATTTTCATATTGTATCTAATAGAGATAGCCACCATAGGATAGAGTATGCAGCACGAGGGTATTTGCTATTTTGTTAAGGTACACACTATTTATTGATAAAAGCAAGACGAGGGTGCCTATAGTTATCTTTCTCTACTTCGGATTTGGATAGGGTGAGCACATATGCCTGGGGTGCTGATGCCTTGGCTCATTTATATCGGCAGTTAGGGATTGCATCTAGGGCATCCATTAGACAGATTAGTGGATATATGATGCTGCTCAAGGCATGTTTATGAGTATTTTTCAGATTTCACTCATCACCCATCCCTAGATTATACTGATGCCAGGCCCTGCATGCAACGATGGATTCTCGGTTGTCCATTATGTACCACGATGGACCATTTAGTGGTTCTACGCGAGTCATTGGACGTTTTGAGGGCTGATGAGGTATGTACCATAGGACCATGCACTTATATATTTCTATGATTTGTCATATATTATCAAACTGATTAGGATTTATCTGTTACAAGTAATTTGGGATCCCCATCATCATATTTGGGAGGATCGTCCATTCCTAGATATTACATTCTTTAATGGATGCCTGAAGTGTATGGATGTTATAGAACCTTATCATCCTGAAAGGGTTCTACGACAGTTAGGCATGATACAGACAATCCTCCGCGCACCACTAGCCCCTGAGCGAGCCAGCAGAGGATCGACAGTAGTATCGTACCGCATCTGGTATGTCTTCTATGATCAGATGTGGAAGAAGTGGGAGGATCATCTGCTGAGCCGAGCGAGTAGGAGCCATCCGGTGATCCGACCATCAGATTGCATACCAGGATATATGGATTGGTATTATCGTATCACACACCTAGTAGTTCACCCCCCAGAGTGTCGATCTAGTATCTATTCTCGATCACATCCCAATAATGTTGATGCTGACGTGCAAGGGCAACGTATTGCATATGCCATTAGTATTGGCACCAACATTCTACATATGGGTCGGGAAGAGGTTGCGTCATAGGGGACTGACCTGTACGATGTTATTTCTTAGATGCTACAGGTGTTGCAGGGTCAGCATATCTCAATAGTTGATCCTGATATACTTAGCCCTAGTCATGCATTGCCACAGCAGTACAGGCATCGATGATGGCGAGATAGGGATTAATGATGTATCTTATGTATTTTTGTAGCTTTTAGCACATCTTTTCATAAAATACATTAAAATTTGAATAAAAGTTTGAGATTCCTTTAAATTTTCTTTTTTGTGTTAGAGTTGATATTTAATGTACTTAATATAAAAATATCAAACATTATAAAATTTTGAAGATTGATAACAAATGCAATCTACAACTCAACAGTCTTGCTAATTATAACATCTAACGAGATAGTTTCTTTGAACTATTGAATCCTATATTCATATGAAGTTGCCCATCTAGAAGCAGCAGGTAAATGATATTGGTCGCTATGGGGATGATCCGGCAATAGAAATACCTATAAAATTTATAAATTTGTAAACAATATTACTCGTAAAATTTATGAGCCATTTAAAGATGATTAAGAGACATTTAAGTAATACCTCCATAAAATAATTGCCATTTACTAAAGCCACTACAATGTCTTTGCAGGATAGAAGAGGAAGAGGTACTGATCTAAGAGGTAGGAATGTAAGACATTATTGTAAGGAGAGGTGGTGTAGGACAACGTCATAGCAGGACGCTATAAGGTGCCCCATATCTGGCATAGTCATCCACCGATCAAATGGTGGACAATCCTCAAAATATAAATATCAAACCTCACAGTTCTTTGAATTCAGCAGGCGTTGCACAACCATCAAACTCTTCTCAAATGAGGCTTTAATGTCACTATACTATAACTCAATCGAACTATATATTTTTGTCCAAGATAACTCAAAACTCCCTTGGCTTGATCCAAGCTGTAGCTTTGCATGTGCACTTTTAGCCCTAGTAAAGTAAATCAAAGATAGATAATAAAGATGCAATTAAATTATAACATTGTTAAATGAATCGATTTCTTTTGATACCTATTTGTTGTCACATTCCCGTAGTGCCTACATGCATTCGTCTACGCTGCAACAAATCATTTCTTATATTTGGTCAGTCAAGTATCTGACACATACCATAAAGCATCTAAATAGGTACTGAACTATCTCTAGAGTGTACTCCAGTGATCATTATACTCGTCTTCTGTGGAGGACAACACCAGGATATTCCAACTCATTATAAAGTTATCTCATTTCTCCTTCGTTTCAAATAATCTTTTGCACTGGGCTAAAACATTCCTACTAATATGTCATTTACATAACAAATGTGCAGTTGTAGGAAATACCCTTTGAATTGCATTCAATAGAGCTAAGTCCCTATCTATAACTATCAGCTCAAGCAAAATATTAGCATCCATGATATTGCGCAATCTCTGTAATGCCCATGTATAGTTATCTTCCAGTCTAAGTATGCAAAAGCAATAGAAAATGTGAGGTCAGTTGATGTTACCCTCACAATCTCTAAAAGAGGAAGACGATATCTATTATCTTGTATATGCAATCCATTATCAAAATATGAGAAATGCACGTAACAAATCTATGCTGTCAGGGTATGCCCAAAATAAGTCACGCACAACATTAGTATTAATATAATTCCTATGCCACTCAATGTAATTAGCGTCAGCTAATTTACCCAGAAGATGTTGCATTTATGATCTCCCAGCTTTCTCTACAACCTTACACCTCTGATGTGCATTGTAGATCGTCTTGATTGTCATAACATTGAGGGCATCTCTTTGCTTCAATATGGACAATATGCCCTTTGGCTGAACCAAACTATTCGACATATCCACTAACAATGAAGTCTTCTGCTTAGATAATCGTCCAACATATAGTGCCCCTTCAGATGCTTCACAACTGGATGATTGTGCACACCATAAATGACCATTAACATCCAATCATCTGCAGTATTTAATTTCCTTTCTCTTAATGCAAAAGGGCATCCACACTTCTTTATGTCACTGGCCCTGGTCTTTAATCCCTTTTTCTTTATGCTTTTATTGCTGTATGTACCACTCCTCTCACAACAAAATATAATTCTTGATTTCTTAACATTGCTACCCGAATCAGAAGTTTTAATTACAATAATAAATCCATTCCTCCTCCTAGCTTTCCGACACCAATTACACAAGTCTTCTCTACTCTTGAATATCTACACATTAAATAGTTTAATGTGAGTATAGAATTTTACACATTGCTAAGTCAACTAATAAAATAATTGCAATCAAAATTATCATATCTCATAAGTTGTAAATTCATTTATATAATCCATCACATATTTAGAGCCAATCATACTGCATTCGGTTGAAGGATCGCCCTACATATACAAAAAATTATTTTAAAACCCTAAACCAACCCTAAACCCCTCTGTTCAGCCACACAGGGCCAAACAGAGGGCCTTTGTTTGGCCCACCATAGAGGGCGACTGTTCGGCCCTATGTAGCCGAACAGAGGCCTTCTATTCGACCGAGATGGGCCAAATAGAAGGTTCTGTTCAGCCTTGGTGGGCCGAATAGAGGTGATTTGTTCAGCCTTATGTGGCCAACAAAATACAAACGAAAAAAAAAAAAAAAAAAAACAAGTTAAAAAAATGAACCTTTGCATCCGTAAAACTTTCAAATCGCTAGTTGCTTATCCATTGTTCAATTGAAGGTTGAAATCTCTTCAAAGAAGGGGTTTATAACCTAGAAGGGGAATTTTTTCACCTGAACGTTAGGAGGGGAAGGGGGGAGGGGGTGGTGTTTTGTTTGGTGGATGTGGAGAGAAATTACAGGGGCATTATGGTCAATTGTCTTAGGGGTAAAATAGGTATTTAATTTTTGTTAAGTAAGGTGTGGAGAGCAATTCTTGCGGTGCGAATAGAAGCTCTCGGGGTTCAGCTCCTGCCTTCCATGCGCGTAGATGGGAAAATCCAACCTGGATCCGGCTTGAAGATCCAAGGTGGATTCGGTCCGAAAATAAATCCATATGATGTAGTATATCATAATCATCGATCTTTGTGGCACAACACATGTCAGCTTGCCAAGTGCAAATGTTAAAGGGAATGTCTTTGTGCATCGCCTCCAGTGCACAAAGGTATGCATAGATCCGCGCATTGGCTGCGCCCGTGCAAGCGCCCGTGTGTTCCACACGCGCACTTGCATAAGTGCGCAGCCAATGCTCGTATTCGATACGCGTCTTTGTATACCATCTAGCACAAAGACTTTTCAATGTTAAATGAACTCTTCATTCATCGGATCGCGCTTCACGCTACTCTTCGTCTATTAAATAATAATAATACTTAAAAAATAAAATATAAATTACTATCAATAGTTTAAATATTATTAAATAATTTTTATATGATTTGAAATGCTTCACTTAAATTATATTAAAATACTTATATGCTTTGATATTTACACTTAATTTTTTATATTTTAAAATATACAGATAATTAACAATAATATTTTAAATCAAATAGATATAATTAGATAGTTTTTTAAATATATTATAGCTAAGTACAAATATGAAATCATCTGGTTGTAATCTGATAAAATTTAAAATATATTATAATTAAGTGTAATATTTTAAATAGTACATAGGTCTCCCACTATCTCAAGTTCGTACGCTCAACATTTTTTTAAAAAAGATGATACGGTACAAGGGGACCAGTATAGTTCATGAATGCATTGGTACGCATGAAAATTTGATTATTTATAAAATTATCAAAATTAATTAATATATATGTGACAATTTAAGAATTAAAACTAAATAAAACCACCTCATTTAGAATGTATCATATCAAATTAATATGAAACCAGACTAGTTCGCTAGTTTGGTTTAAAAATTAGTTTCTTCATTCTTTCGCTCTCGTTGGTCTGAGCTTTCGGGGAATGAGCTCCCTGTGTATCCTGTGGTGACCCCCTTTAAGGTCATTGAGGCAGAGAATGACCTTCTTATCAGGCCGATTACTTCGAAGGAGATTCGGCTGGCTTTATGGAACCTTGGTCCTGATAAGGTTCCGAGACCTGACGGGTTTTCTCCTTTCTTCTTTCACCACTATTGGACTATTATGAGACAGAATGTGGTGCAGGCCATCCAGTTAGTCTTTCGGGCCAACTCTCGCCCTCCTGACTGGAATCAGACCCTTATTGCTCTGGTGCCGAAACTGCCTTATGCTTCCATGCCACAGCACTTCCGCATTATTAATCTTTGCACTACCTTATATAAGGTTTGTGCTCGTCTTTTGGTTTCTCGTCTAAGACTGGTGATACCTCGCATTATTTCTCCTGAGCATGGGCTTTTCTCAGAGGATGGTGCATCTCTGATAATGTCCTGTTAGCCCAAGAGGTTATGCATGACCTCCACATAGCTCCTACTCATCACTGTTTGATGGCTGTTAAGTTGGACATGGAAAGAGCTTATGATAGAGTGAGTTGGGAGTTTCTATACAGATCTCTTCAGGAGTTTGGGTTTGATGAGCTCTTTGTAGCTTGGATTAGGCTGTATTCATCAGTGTCCTTCTCTATTATTATTAACGTGGCCAGACGGACTACTTCCATTCAGCTGTGGGTCTCAGGCAGGGATGTCCTATTTCCCCTTTCATGTTCATTCTCATAGCTAATGCTCTTTTAGGGCTCTGTATCAGACTCAGCAGGCATGCTCTTTAGCTCTTATAGTGCAGGGCCCCAAGGGCCCTTGCTATCTCACTTGTTATTTGCTGATGATTGTATCCTACTGGGGAGGGCCACCATTAGTAATGCTATAACTTTTGCTTCAGTTATTCAGTCTTATTATAGGGCTTCTAGACAAAAGTTAATTTAGACAAATCCATGATTTGTTTCAGTCCGAAGACCAACCTTTCTTTGAGGAAGACTATAATGCAAATTTTGGGTATCTCTGCTCAGGCTGATCGGCTATCCTATCTGGGTATTACCATTACGGGGAGACGGCCGTGGAGTTTTGATTTTAGTGATCTTGAGCGCTGTGTCCGTGATCATTGGATGGGTGGCAGGTTACTAGGTTATCTATGATGGCTAGGCTCACCCTTATTCGCTTTGTGCTCACTTCTCTTCCCCTCTACATTCTCTCTAATGCAGCCATTTTGGTGACTAGCTTGAGGTGAATGGAGAGATGGTTCAGATACTTCCTTTGGGGTTCGATGCAAGATGGCCATGGGATCCACCTTCTGGCATGGGACTCAGTCTGTATGCCGATCTCGAAGGGAGGGCTTGGGATTCAGCCTCTCATTGTGACAAAGGAGGCATTGACTGCTAGGCATGCGACAAGATTCTTGCTTGACCCTGACTGTCTTTGGAGCTCGTTCATGCGTGCAAAATACGGAGATTGGACCCTTTACACACCTCCTCAGTCTACTCGAGGCTACTCTTTCTTCTGGAAAGAGGTGTGTCGTCATGCTCCGACTATGCTTTCTCGTATCTCGTGGATGATTGGTGATGGAACTTCTGTTGATGTGCTTAGGAATACGTGGCTGGCTGATCTTCCTTTGTCCCAGTGGCCTACCTTTGTTAGCACTGACATTGCTAGTGGTATAGAGTCTCTGACTTAATTGCTCAGGATTACACTACCTGGCATACCTCCCTTGTCACTACTCTTTTTGGTGCGGAGCTTTCCCACCGTATTCTCTAATTCCTCTTACTTCGGACCATGCCTCGGATATCAAACTGTGGAGGAGATCCTATATGACTCATGCTCCAATCAGGGATCTTATGCAGGAGTATAGGCCTCAGATTAGGCGAATGTTGGATGGTCTTGGATTTGGAAGCTTCCCATTCACCATAGAGTCCGGCTATTTATTTGGAAGATGGCTTGGGACTGCCTTCCTACTTGCTCCCTACTCTCGGGTAGGGGCATGGCGATCCAACCAACGTGCCCTTTTTGCGGGCTTGAGGAGGAGAGTGTTGATCATGCTATCTTCACTTTCAAGAGTGAGATTAGTCTGGCAGATAACAGGTTATAACTCCATCTCACAGTTCTTTTTTGAGCTGGATTCGATAGGATATGTGTAGGGGCACACGTCGGTTTGTTCCACTGGTGCTTACATTACTTATCCGATTTGGCTATCTTGGAATCGACGTATTTTCGCAGATATGGTTGACCCTTCCTACAGGATTGTTAGGACAGCTCTGTCCCTTTCTTCTAAGTACATGCTCCACCAGTCAGGCCATGATTCTGATAGCCCTAGCATCTGGGGTTCCCCTGCTGCCTTTGCAGCGAACCGGTGTACGGTCTTTGTTTCCTAGGAACCCCCCCCCCCCACTAAGGTCTATCAAAATCAACTTTGATGGTAGTGTTCAAGGTTAATTGGCTAGTTTGGCTTTTGTGATCCGTGGCTCGGATGGATCGTTGCTTATGGCTAGTGGATTTGGTTCTCTAGACCTTTCAGTGCCGCTAGTTGAGTTATATGCTATGTGGGCTGGCATATCCTATGCTATCCACAGTCTGGGCATTCGCAGTCTTATTATTGAGGGAGACTCTATTACTGTTGTCCGCTGGCTCCAGCAGGACTCAAGCGACCCTTTGCCTACCAACCCTTTGATATACGACATCAGCTATGCTCCATCAGGCTTATAGTGCCCAGATTTGGCGGCATGTTTACCGGAAGCAAACTCAGCGGCTGACTGGGTTGCTGCTCGGGTTGCCCACCATTCTGGTCCCTGGTTATGGAGGCCAGGTGACTCTTGCCCTATGGTTCTTACTCAGATTTTGTACTCTGATATATCGGGCTTGACTCACCCTAGACTAGTGTGATCGCCCGCCTGTAACAAAAAAAAATAGTTTTTACTGGACTTGCTTGATTCTCCATTATTGTGCCTGCTGATATCAACCCTTACCAGTAGGCTTTGAGTAGTATCATAATTAAAGATGCCTCCTAGTAGAGTTATTTAAATAGCAAGCCAAGTCAGGTTCAGATTGAGCTATATATTTATGGCCAAACTGCCACCAGCTTAGCATTAGCGGCGGAGGCGCGCCCACACATGGTCGAGTGTTTTGCATGGCATGACAATGAAGTTCATGGTATGTGTCAGACCCAGTTTGATCCACATAAGATTGATCGTGGCGGCCATGGCCGCGCCGCATGGGCGCATGGCCGCGAAGGCCTTAGCCGCGCTGCACGAACACATGGCCGTGCAAGCCAATGGCCGGGCGGGCCTTGGCCATGCGTTGGCCTTCAGTGCATGCCATGGCTGTGCCGGGCCATGGATGCACATGGCAAAGGGCCGGCTGGCACGTGCAGGGCCTAGCGCCCAAGTTGCAATATTGCTCAAATTGCCTGTACCACTGGGGGTGGTAGATGGCTGGAGGCCTTGCCAGAATATTAAGGGGAGGCACTACACAGGTTGCTCCAGGCCAAGGATGGGGCTCGGACTTGGCCAGGGCACTGGATAGGTGTGGCCATGGCAAACCTTGCGCCGGTAAGGGTTGGCCATAGTATCTACATGGTAAAGGTCGGACCGTGACGTGGCAAAGGTCGGGATGATGTGACATTGAAGAACATGTGCTCAGAGCACGGGTGCAACGGCATGGATGGGTTCATGCCAAGAGACCGTGGCGCACACAGTTGGGATGCACTTCGGCTAAAGGTTCGGCCCACCCGGTGGGATGATGCACTTGATCATTGGGTGCGATCGTGGCTAGCTAAAGGCCTAGGAGGGAAAGTAGTTGCCTTCAAAGGGAAGTTCGGGTGCTTCCAAAAACTTCCTTGCCCATGTGTGTTGACCCAATTATTGATTTTGATTATTAACAAAAAGATATGAGTATATTCATTTTATTACTAATAGATTTAACAAGTGTTTCAGGGCTTAAAAAGATTTAATCAATCAAAAAGGATAAAGAAATATGTTTTTGAATCAATTGCCAGAAGTATGTTTCAAAATTCAGAGCCTGGAGTCGACACCTAGAAGGTCTGGAGCTGACCCCATGGCGGATCAGATGCTTTCCTGATTTTTGGCATGGTCAGGAGTCGACACTCAGAGTTTCAGAGCTGACACCTAGATTTCAGGAGCCGACACTTA